>JALIZF010001226.1:0-192783 GCA_029948255.1 Telmatactis stephensoni
CATGAGTTAAGCATGTAACCTCGGTACAATAGCTGAGATCAGCAATGACAGAAATCATATGTGATCCATACTTCACAGGGACTGCAGATAGTTTTTATAACCTAAGGCTTGAATAGACATATTCAAAAGTATTTTCTAAGTATTGGTGGGCTATAGTCCCTCAGCCTCCCCCCCCCCTTCCCCCTTCCCACATCTACAGCCCCTGCACCAGTAATCACATTGACCACCAAGATATTTTAATAAATTCAATAATGTCAGCGATGGATCATGATCATGATCACCGCACTGATCACTGAACACCAAGCATATCAAAATTGAATTCAGACTCATACGTCCACAGAGTGCTGATGTATTCACTTACTGTTCAAACTCATCCTTTAGTTCTGAGCAGGTTTCCCCAGGCAACCGCAAGTAGAGTAGCAATTTTTCAGTGTCAGATAACTGCTGAACTTCTTCCTGTTTTTGAAGAAGAAAAAGAGAATTAAGAGGAACACAAACAACAAACAGTAAAACAATTACTGTATTTATAATAGCACTATATATATATCAATTGTTCATAGCACTGTTATAAGGCTGAAAGGAATGATACAAATAATTATTGAATAAACATAAATGGATTAAGAATCCCAACTGGCTAGGAGGCAAACCAGTTGGCTATTTTACAAGCATGGTCGAGAAGTTGAATATGAAATAGGTGAACCTGGAACAAATTCAACTTCATCTAGTGGCCAGAGCAGGGACTGAACTCAGGACACTGGATTGCAAGACTGATGCTCTGACCACTCAACCATGCTGCCTCCTATAAGTGCTCCAGTAATGTCAGAGGAGCTCCAATGCAAGATGATAGCTATAGCTCCTTGGAAATATACCCAAGAGTATCATTCTGTTTACTGACATTAATTCTCACTCCCTGATCACAAGAAATATCCCAAGGCATTACAAATAATTGAACCAATGTCCATGCAATTAGCAGCTTATTAAAGACTTGTTAACAACAGGTAATACCCTGTTTATGACCTTTCAATAACCTCTCATAGACAGTACATATATATGAAGAACTTTATTTTCATATATATTATAAACCTAATTTTTATACAAAAACTCTGAACTGCACATCCTAAGATCTATAAGAATTTGAAGCATTCCAGTTTAACAAAATAATAGAGTTCAACTTGGTCTCACAGGTGATTAAGAGGATTTCAAGAGGTCTGCGGATCGAGGGACAATGGTTGTACAATTATTGTACATTTTTTACAGAAATTAGAATTTAACAAACTTACCAATATTTTGGTGATCTTGCCTTGAATCTTTTCACTAAAATAAAACAGTGACATATTATCATTAACCAACACTTTCTAAATAGTATTACGAGCTGTTTTGCCAATCCCAGAATGTCAATTAACCAACATTTTATATCTTCCAAAACACAGGAAAACTTGATTAGTAAAGCCTTTGTTTATCAACACATGAATTATTCTAATATTTAATTCACAGAATGCTAAACTTGAGCTTAACCATTTCTGAAAATAAAGTTTTAAAGAATAAATTTGGTTCTTATTGCCCCAGGCAGTACATTTATCCCTCATATTAAGTCTAGAATCAAACTTGTCTTATCTGCAGGGACATACACAGAAATAATATATTACCAGCCAAACTAATTCAATCACTCTAACATGATGCTAACTCAATTGTCAAATTTCTTTTAACATCATGAAAAGTCCATCAAAACTAAACCACAATTTTACAGTTTTATTTAAAGACAGAGGCAATTTACTAAATCTTAATAAATTGTCAAAATGATCATTTTTGAGTATTCTCTTTCATACTAGTGGCTTGTTTAATATTGACAAACTAAGAAATCTAGACAGCTTTCCAAACTTTCTCACGGCAAAGAGACCAACAGCACATGTGCAAAACAAAGGCAAGTCCACAGGCTATTCAAAGCTGACCTTTAGATAAACATTTACAACATTGCCTTCTATTGTTCCAAAACAAAACAGCCTTAAGGACAGACTACTTTTACTTTTAAATTTAAAATCGTAACACCTTTTCATAAAGGGTAGAATTAATGTTTAGTAAAGTCTGCAGAAGAAGCATAGCTGTGGATTCATTTTATTGGTGCACTGACATAACGATGAATTTCAAAATGGTTTAATACACAGAAACAGTTGTCTTATAATTCAGCTTGTTAAATGTTCCATTCAAGATAAGTCTGTTGGGTTAATAGAGCACAAAGATTCTTAATATTTCAGGGGAGGCAAATAGAAAATAATTTGCATGTGAATTTAATCTTAAACTTTTTAAAAAAACTGAGTTTGTCAATATTTTTGTGATCATTGCATTCTGTTTTCGTGCAGATACACAAGATGTTGATAGCTTGAGGAGTACAACGTTTAAATACAATTCTTTAAAATATGCCTTTCTTGCATGCAGTTATCCCACCCCCTCTCCCACTTTTTTCCCTCCCACTTAGTAAAAGACATACATTATGCATGACTATAGGACTAAATTAAAACTTTGAAATCTTTTCCCTTGGGCTAACTACTTTCTATCAATTAGACATGGTCAAAATTTTTTCTAGTTTCTTGGATCATTATCACAATTCTTAACTAAAATGAGAATTAAATAAGAAAATAAGGAAAATATTCAAAACAAAGAAGCATTGCTTGACAAGTATACAAGTGACTTACAGACACAACATATGGTCAATATCATACCACAATGTTCATACGATATATAAATATAGACAAATTTATAATTCATATCAACAGACTGCAAGCAAAATTAATGTGCCCTCAAACACGTGTTTGTTGGTAAAGTACAACCACATAACTTTCACGAATACTGAAAATGACCAACACCTGATTTCTTTTTTGAAATCTTATAATCTTTTACTTAGACGCCAAAAAACAAATCCTGACATTCAAAAATTTATTTTTTCGCGCATTTTTTAAGTTCCGCGAAAATTTTGTAAGTTGGGTTTTTCTTAACCAGCGGGATACGGCATATGGCGTGGGCTTGGCTAATCGTATAGCAATTCGACTTTGCGATTTTGACCGAAGAAAATAGAACGACAAAAAATAGGTGTTTTTGGCATAACTATGGTGCATTTAATTGTACGTCAGATATATGGTCATTTGATGTTAATCCTTGACGGATAAAGAAGTTGTTTACTGGGAATTTGAAAGTCTAATGAAGTCGTGATTTCTGATTCAAGACTGACAATTTTTTATCGAATTTTTTTCTTGGTTGTTGGAAAGTCAGACTGGAAAACATCTTGAAATAATTTAACATAATCTTCTACAGTATAAACACTGGGACAGGTACAAGAAGCTTAGCTATTCATCGCTTGTCTGACATTTCGTTATGGTAATTATTGAGAAAGAATCTTTGATCAGAGCATTATAAAGGTTTCTCATTCCAGATGAAAGCCATTTCAGTGCCTCTAAATCAGTAGATAAGTTCTCTGATTTGAATGAAATCATTCTCTTTTCGCTATGAGACCGAGCTTCAGCATGGTGGAATTTATAGAGTGTGAATGAGCATTCAATGATGACAGATATGAATTCAATTTAACTCAAGTTTCGGATTTAAATTCGAAGTCAAGTGAGAGACAAGGAAAGGAAAGATAAAAACATTATTTCGTGGAATCAAACTCGGACCACGTGCAGTGTAAACGACTTAACACAATTTCCGGAGTAATAAAACTCCAACCACGCATCTGGCTCTTTCAGAAACACACATGTCCAAGAATATGCCAATTCCATAGCATAACTACACCGGTTAAGTTAATCACTTGTTTAACTGAAATCTAGATCCCAGTGAAGATAAATTCTAAAATTGTAGATAATTTAGAGCGTCTGGGTTATTCTTATTATATAACAACGATAAACGATTTGGCATTTAAAAACCTAGGGGAATGATCCATTGTAAATTATTACTTCAAATTATTTACTCATCCACCAAATGAGTTAACTGCTCGCTAGCTAGGTTTGATAAGCCTATCATTTAATTCTAAGTTAAGCTATGAATGCAAATATGCAACAGGTCTTATAGACACAAGTCGAGTCAACTCGCCTCCATAGCCAATATACACAAACAATCGTTCACCTGATAGATGATTCCAGAGCGTTTTCCAACTCGGGATTTGAGTTTTCACTCTCTTCGCTGTCGAGGGAGCCCATTTGGATGTCGGTGGGACTTGTGGAGTTTGTTAGCGAAGTCTGTGAAGTCATGAATTCGGTATCTGTCGTGTTTGGATTACGATCAAGCAGGGCCCCGAACGCTGAGTTTGCCATTTGCAGCTCAGCTACTTGCATTGCTCAGGGATCTATTTCGACCAGCTCAAAAAGCAACCAAAGTACGAGAAATTACAACGAAATCAAAGAAATCATGCCTCACTCTGCTGCACTCCGCTAACAACAACTCAAACCTTCGGCCTCAATTGATCCTCGGAGCACATGTGCTGACTTCCAAAGCGCATGCGCGCATATCATTACTGCTAATTAGTTTGCTCAAAGGTGTTGCGAGCCAATTAGCGTGCACGATGATTGATGAGTTTGGATAGCATTTGACTATTGTTCAATCACAAAAGCAATGTTGTGCCAAATCAGTAAAGTTTCATTGTTGGATTTTGGGGACTATCATGACATCTCTCAACTATATATTAACTCAACAACTTATGAAAGTTCGGGTAACTTTAGAAATATAGCTTTTACCTGAAACATATTTGTCTACATATATTTGTCTATTTGTTTGTTGAAAAAGACAAGCGAAAAGGAAAAGGATGCTGAAGATAGAGAAGAAAAGAAACAAAGAAAACAGAAAAGAACTAAACTGAAAATATGGGAGAGAAAAGACCAGAGAAGGGAAAGCAGTGACTGAATAATCAACTACAGATAAAAACATTGAATTGAGTAAACGAACAAAATGACTCAAATGGCACCAAATTGTCGTCGCTAGCTCTCCCACAAACCTGTTAAACCTCTCTAGCTGTCACGATAGTCCAAACGGCATTTCACCATGAGCTCTTGAAAACTTGAAAAACGTCTTTGACATGTCAAAAAGGCATAAATGGCGCAAAAGTGGTTTCAGACGTTATACCCTCAGCTTGTCTCAGCTTTGTCAAGGCTTGGTCAAGACTCAAGACGCCCAGGTTGAATTAATTCGACAAGACTTTAAACATTTACAAAAACACTAAAACTGAAACTTTCAGCTCTGAAGTCTTCAAAAACAGAAGACGTCTGATTTACACATGAACCTTGTTTACGGCACGGCAGCCCTAAATCTTGGCATGTGTACCGATTATTTTGGGTACAGCATCCCTATCAGACCAACAAATGTTCTGTTCATACGATGATAATTACGGGTGTCGTGCCAGAAATGATGCGGGCTCAGAATTGGGGGTGCCGTGTCATGAAAAGATTGTCATGTAAAGTCTAATTTCACACCAAAAATCTATTTATGCACGGCAACCCCAATTCTGGGGCATACGGGCCCATCAATGTTGGTCTTTGTAGTCTTCGAAAGTAGTATGCCTTTCGGTACATGAAAAATATCGGCATACAGTCTTCAAAGGATAGGCCGGCATTTTTCATGTACCGACCGACTCTAGTAAGACTACAAGCTGTTTTATGTACTAACAAGAATACCACTAACCACAGAACTTAGATTGTAAGCCCGGTCATTGTTCATGTTAACTTTAACTGAAGATTAAGTGAAAAGTATACATTACTAACTCTGGCACTCTGCCTTACGCTTTTTAAAGTGAAGTAAAAGTAAGTAAAGCGACCATATTTTACGTCGATAACTCGTGACAGCAATTTGAGTAACGTCGACGGTGCGCTCATTTGACTCCCCTCTCTCCACTGATGCTCCGTTTTAAGGGTATTTAAGGTGGCCCGTACCTATTGATTTGTTTGTCAGACATAAATTTCAATCGGATCTTTTTACATCAAAACCTTGTCCGATTTCTGAGAAATTTGCAGCCATTTGTCTACAAGCCTTGGAATTTGTACCGGTAATTATTTTTCTGCGAATTAAATCAAGTTATTCGAGATATCAGACGATTTTTAAAAATGGCTTTTTGAGAAAAATTGGTCATAAATCCAAAATTCCAAGGTGAATTTTTTTCCCTATTTCGTCAATCAAGTATAAAGGCATAGAGGACTACATACAACATGTATCGCGCCAATTTAATCCTGAGAAGTTGCGATACAAAATTTGCGCTGCCTGTTACGACGCAAAATTATGTAGTCAAAACTACCGCCAAAATCTCAACAAAATTTCAAAAACAACACCTTTCTATCTGTTGCAAAATTCCGGCACACGGAATTTTAGACTTACAAGCAATTGTATTCTGTATTCAGAGAACTACTGTCTTTATTCCCAAAAGTCTGGATCCCGTGCGGAATTTTGCAACAGATAGAAAGGTGTTGTTTTGAATAAATTAACAAACCATGAGGGCTTTACTTTGGCAGCTCAAACGTCGACTCGATGAAGTTGCTTACTTTTGAAGCTTACTGAATTATACTTAGTGCAGCAAACACAACGACACTTGGCAACAGGTATGTTAACATCTTGTTCTATCCCATGCCTAGCAAATTTCACGAAACAATTCGACAGAATTTGTAGAAGTCGAAGTAATACAAATTCGCAACGCTCACCTCATGCATGGTCACAAAAATTACTCCCAAAGTTTGCTTGAGGATAACATTGGTGTTTAGCTTCTCATCTCTCCATATTTTGTTCACAAGTTACAATAGGTAATTGTCTTTCTTACAGCAGATATATAGTTCTCGCTGTTTTTGAAATTTTGTTGAGATTTTGGCGGTAGTTTTGACTACATAATTTTGCGTCGTAACAGGCAGCGCAAATTTTGTATCGCAACTTCTCAGGATTAAATTGGCGCGATACATGTTGTATGTAGTCCTCTATGCCTTTATACTTGATTGACGAAATAGGGAAAAAAATTCACCTTGGAATTTTGGATTTATGACCAATTTTTCTCAAAAAGCCATTTTTAAAAATCGTCTGATATCTCGAATAACTTGATCTAATTCGCAGAAAAATAATTACCGGTACAAATTCCAAGGCTTGTAGACAAATGGCTGCAAATTTCTCAGAAATCGGACAAGGTTTTGATGTAAAAAGACGTGATTAAAATTTATGTCTGACAAACAAATCAATAGGTACGGGGCACCTTAAAGCTACTTAAAGCTACACAGAAAGGAAAAAAGTTGAAACAAGGATGTGAGATCCGCGGATCGAATTCTGGACCTCTTGCTCCGAAGGCCGCGCACTAACCAACTGTGCCATCCTTGCTCCTATAAATTTGATTCTTTGATTTTGATTCATTATTTTTTGAGAAAATATATCAACGCTGTACATTAATACATTTATTTCTTATCCTTTCTAAATACAAAACTTATTCTGCCCAATGATATAATTCAATAGTAAATTTATACAACCTCGTTCCCAGGCCCTTCGCTTCGCTCCCCGCCCCACCCCCAAGCAAAGGGAAAGGGCCTGGAAACGAGGTTGGCATTTATATAGATTTCAAGATATCAGTATACATATCTTTTATAGATTTTAAGATACCAATATATATATATATCTTGTATACCGTTTTATCAAATGTACAATATGATAGATCGTATAAGAAAGACGAAATTATCATTATTATTATTATTATTATTGAAATAAGTTAATAAAGCCTAGATATTCCTTATAAAGACAACAATGAATTCCTAAAAAACAACTATAAAAACACTACGCTATTAATCTTAGATTACTAGTCCTAATAAAACAAGAAAGATATGTTGGATTTATACTAAACTGGCCTATAGTTGTTGGATAGGACAGAGCCCATTCACTTGTACCGCTGCTAGTGTGGACAGAAGGCCTATTCGTAGCAAAAAAGATGCGTGGAGCAGCCTAAGTCTCTACCCTATCCGGCCCTATATGGCAAAAATAAAGTTTCTTACAAGGGAACGAGTATCTGTTATCTTTATACCGGCGTAAAATTGAAATAGATTAAGTTAAAAACCCCGGTACAGGGCAAAACAACTGATGCGCGACATTGTGTGCCAATACGTTTGCATACCCCCTGTAACATTGCATTTACAACATTTCGACCCGTCAATTTCCAGCTTGAACTATTGCGCACACTGAGCAGTGTTATCCCGCACTACGCGCTTCGTTGCCTGAGTAGGAGTTTACAGAAATGGGTGGTAAATCTTGGTTAATTTGCGTATGTTCTAAACTACAAAGTATTATATTAAAGTCGTGACCTTTTACATGAAGGTGTTGCGTGATGCATCACGAGCTCTTTGCGTGACTAACTATAGGGTCAAAAGTTCCATACATCTCATTCATAACATCAATACCCTCATTATCAAATCCCATGTCTGTCGTAAAAGGAATCTCGTCTTGAGGCCGAGGCTTTGAATCCGTTCTTTTGCGTAGGCCTTTTGCTGGTGTATTCGCAGCTTCTTCGGAACCCATCGGCTCATCGTCGTCAAGCTTTGCATAGGTGGGCTCGCCTCGATTTCGAGAAAACGATCTTGGTTTTCGTTCAGGAATTTCCGGCGCGAGCTCATTGGATGTTTCGTATATAGGATTTATATTTGCGGTACTTCCGGTACTATTACTTCCGGTTACATTGTCATAAGTAGGATCACTATTGGTAGCTTCTGCGTAAATGGGATCAGCCGCTGGCCTTGGACCACCAATTTCGTAAAGAGGATTACACGTCGCATCAGCTGTTGTTTCGTAAACAAAGTTAGGATTTTCCGTCCCAGGTACCTGTGCGGGAGGTCCGCCACAAAAATCGGCTGGGATTCCCTCGTATATTTGATTAGCAGCGAATGGCTGGGACGCTGTCGTTTTATCTTGCTCCAGTGTATCTGTGTTGCTACTTCCATATTCCTCATAGATTGGATTCTCGCCATGGGTTTCCTGTGTAGAAGACTCGTATAAAGGATTTTCTGTTGCTTCTTCAGGGGATGAAGACAAAATGTTGGACTGATTCTTCTTGGCTGAAATGGTCATATCGTAGTTAGGGTTTGTGACGCATGTGTTGTCATGGCTTTTAGGTTTTGTATCAGCGGTGTCGTAGATTGGATTCATGGCAATGTCTCCTTGATTGGCATATTGATGACTTGAGACCGAGTCACGATCTAAAGAATGAAATACGTTAAATGAAGCCATTCTCTTAACCGAGGAGCGCTGGGTACAAGAAAGAAGATGTGTACATTTTTGCTATATGCGCATGCGCTTAAGGTAGTTCGGGACCCTTGCTACTGCGCATCTCGCGCGCGCACTTTTATTAAAGAACATTCGCTTGTCCGTGGGAAGTCTGGGCACTAGCGAGTCTGCGATTGAAAACCGAAGAAATTCGTTTTTTAGTAAAGAAAAATAGTATTTTATCGACCGGATTCTGCAAACAAATTTATCATGCACATGTTGTGCACCGTGTAAAGTAGGAGAAAAAGCTCGAACTATAAAATTTAGCGAATATCATGAGTCGAAAAGGAGCAGAGAACAACGCTAAAATGGCTGATTTTTTGTGTTCGTTTTCGAAGATTTTTACCCTTTGTTCTTCTCTAACTCTTTAAACAATTCGGTGACCCCCTGATTTTATGAATGATTTCTGCTCACAATTTTATAAACTTTTCGTATAAAGAAAAAAAGAATACTTCTATCGCTTTGATTTTGAGTAAATTTATCATTTTTCTGTCTGATCCTCCAAAAACGTGTATTCTAGAAGGCCATTTTTCGCATATTATTGTTGTCTGATCTTTCGCTTTTTTGCAAATTGTTCGGTAACAACTTAGTTCCAAGTGTTTTTTCTGCATCCCAGGCTATCATTTTGTTTGCCTTTAAATACATTTGGTTGTTCCAAAATTCTTATAATTTGACCGGATATCGCGAGGCCATTTTTCGTAAAAAGATCCCCAAACACCCCACATCTCCCCCCTCATATCTCAAGAGTGACCTCGGTGACCCCCCATTTTTATTTTACATTTTATTTCCTCCTATGCCCCTCTTTCTTTTTAGGAATTTTGAAGGCAAGTTTATCGTAAAAATTCATGAATCCCGAACTACCTTAAGCTCTCTTTAGACTGCTTGAATTTTAGTAGCGCTATTACGTTTCATTTCCACATGCGTTTGCCTTAAGATTTGAAACCGACTGACAATTGATATTTGAAATTCGTGAAATTTAGACCCCATTTTATTTCACTGCGCATTCTTTGCAGAATTTCAAGATTTGCGTTGGTATCTATTGGTATAATAATACCTTCTCGTCTGCTGTTCGTCATAAGCCTTCTTTGAGTAAGACTGCAAAATGCAAGAGAATAAATTAAATATATTAATATTAAATAAATTACCACCACCACTATACCACCAGCATACCACCACTACTACTATCACCACTATACCACCACCACTTATACCACCAGCATACCACCACCACCACCACCAACAACAACAACAACACCAACACTACCAACAACAACAACAACAATATCACCGTAAAGAGTAAAATAAGCATCCACAGACTATACAAAGTAAAGTAAAGAATATGTCATCGTTAAGTAGCTATAGAACTCTTGCTTACCTTCTTAACACTCCTCGACCCTCTGGTCCCTGTTTTCTTTTCATATACACATAAGCAATAACAACGATTATTATAATAACTATTATGGCGATAGAAACACCAACCACAGCAGAGATCCATCCATACGATTTATCATCTCCTTTTTGGCCACTGATATCCCCCGTAAACGGTGCAGGAGAGGTGGCAATGACTGAAAAGGAGAATATATCGTGTACTTAGCAATGTACAGGGTCCAGTTGCATAAAACGTAACGTAGGACAAAACTGCTAACGTCAAACGTTACTAACGTCCACTGGGCTGAACGTCAGACGTTTTTATGCAACTGGCTCCAGGTAAGGGGTGGAGAAGGACTTTGTAATCACTCGGGTTCTCCACCATTCGTAGTTGCATCACAATGATAATATATAGTTAAGAATATACAGTGTGCCTAGCAGTGTAAAGTAGATAGCAGGCCCACATCAGCCTATGGCTGCATTATAAATATATATATAAACCTGCTTTACCAAATAAAAGTATGTATGTATAGATGGGAAGGAGAAGGACGTTATAATCACTCGGTTTCTCCACCACTCGTAATCGCATCAAAATTATGATATATAGTGGCCTTAGCAAAGCATCGGTGAGAGACAGGGAGTAGAGGGGAGTTACTATCACCCGTTCTCCACCATTTGTTGGTGCTTCGAGGAGTCTGAAAAAAAAATTTATATGGGAGATCTTTATTCCCAAGCTTTTCTAGTACACTGTGCATTTTCCTGATTACCACGATCCTGATAGTCACATGATACCACTCAAAGAGGACGGAGGAAGGGATGGAAAGGTAATAATTGCCAAGCCAATATTATGGATTATGATTATTTAAAGTTTAGTATTTTAACATTTACGACTTACTTTCTTGGCAGTATCTTCCAGTAAATCCAGCCAGACATACACAGTTCCCTTGCTCGACGCCACACTTGGCGTTATTCTTACACATGCAACTTTGTTTGCAGTCTTGTCCGTACTTGCCTTGCGGACACACTAACGGTATTGTTAACAGAAAATAATGTTACCAAATACAACATTTAAACAAAGGCTTTGGCAAGTTCGGTTCCTCAGCATAGTGTCGGGATTTCGTAGGCACTTATCGCGAGCGCACGAAACCGAGGCTCTGGCTACATAGCCGGACGTTTTGCGCAGTTCTACACGATACAGTGGATAAAAGCAACACGTAAGAAGACGACGCGCGCGATGAAAGTCAAAATCAAAGTGAAAGTCCCCGCCACCAAATATGTATGCACGCGTCTTCACGTAAGTATTAGAGTGATTTATCAAACGCGACGCGACACGGCAACAGGACGTGTCATGATGAATGTATAACATTCGTTCGTTGCGTGACTCTGTGACGGTGTCGCGACGCTGCGTTCGGGACGCCATTTCATTTGTTATCGAATCCTTTTCTTGATGTCGGCGACGTCAACGATTTGTCAGCGCGCGGGGCGTCCTCTTTTACGTCCAGTCGTGTTTGTTAAATCAGTCTAATCTTCAAAATGACCGTTGACGTCGCCCAAGTTCTGAAGAGAAGGGAAAAACAGATAAAACACGTCCTGAACGTAGCGTTGTCGTGGTAATTACATACAAAATCTACTCTATAGAAATCACGGCACGGACAAAGCCGCAACACGTACGGCCCGTTTCACAGTCATACGGAAACTACTCTTAGTTATACGTACGTTCAGTACAGTTGACTCCTACTCGTCCCAGTTTACACAAGCACGAACCATTCACGTGATTACAAGTACTTTGCATTAATTCTGCTTGACAGTTACAACGCTCTTCACATTTGAAACCATAGAAACCAGGAGAACATTCTAGATAAAAAGGATTTGTTTTTCAAAAATATGATCTACGTGGCTTGGCTCTCAAGGAAAGAACGAGGTTATGCAGGCTAATTTTGTTACTATGGTGACTTAGTGCAAACAATTCTCAAGCAAGCAACCATTCATCATCTCGCCTACTCACACTCTTTGGGGAGGGGAGGGGAGTGGAGGGGGAGGAGAGGGGAAGCGAAAGGAATCAAGGAGGAGGAGGTGGTAGGGGAGGGTTAGAACAGTCCCCATCCCCTCCCTTCGAATTCTTCTCTCTGTCCTCATCCACCTCCCCAGGGGTACTTAGGTTACACCTCTTCCTTTCTTCAGTTGAAATCTGATGACCATTCTTACTTGATTCACAATGCTGACCCTGATATCCATCGTTGCACAAGCACTTTCCTGTCATGTGATGACATTCCAAGCTGTCCATTGGCTGGCATTTGCAGATTGATTGACAGCCGTCGCCATATGTCCCTTGTTTACAAACTAACAATACACAGATTGATTGAGAAAATTATAGACGCTTTGCATGACAGTAAAATGTAAAATGTTTTTTTTTTTACTTTTTGTCAAATGATTTTGTTCCTGATATTCAATATGGTCGCTGTCACGTGATCGATCACGTGCTGTCACGTTATCGGTCACGTGCGAAGTCAATATTCTTTTAAGAATAGTACTTACATAGACTACACTCGCGTCCAGTCCATCCCGTATTACATATGCAATCACCTTTCACGTGATCACATTTCACTGTGTTAACTGAATAACACTGACATATCGAGTTGCAACCGATTCCATAGAAACCATCTGAACAGGCTGTTACAAGAAAAATCACAGAAAAGAATGCGCACAAATAAATATTTAGCAAATGAGATAAGTAAGTATTCATTGTTCTGATCGAATCAAAATGAAGAAGAACAAGAACAAGAACCGAAGAAGAACAAGAACAAGAAAACAAGAAGAACAAAAAGAAGAACAAGAACAAGAACAAGAACAAGAACAAGAAGAAGTGAAAGCAATAGGATGCAAGAAGTCAATAAAATCAGCCAATCAAAAGCAGGTACCTTTATCACATCTGTCTCCTGTCCATCCTGCCGAGCAGCTACACTTGCCAGTCACGTGATCACACGTCGAACCATGGACACAGTCACACGTGCTGTTACAACTCATCCCATATTTACCTTTCGGGCACCCTGTGGTGAAAATTCCAGAAGTCACGTGGTTCAGCCATATTTGTTCATGTGTAAAAAGAAGAGGTACAAATTGACTAATAAACTCGAGGTCGACGGTGCGCTCATTTCATAGATTCATTCGGTAAACCACAGGTGACCCAAGCTGCACATTACTGTTTATAAATATACCAGATATATGTCCTGATATAGGATTTCACGAATTATCACATTTTGCAGAATTAGTGATCGGTGCATAGGGCAACAATTTTAACTCACAATGCTCTTTTGTTTGATTTTTGTGTGAAATTTTATTCTACGCATGCGCAGTACATACCTTGCTTACACAAAGGACCAATCCAGCCAATTGTGCAGGTACAACTTCCTGTCACGTGATCACAGCTAGCACCATTAGCACACTGACACGATTCTTGGCATTGTTGTCCATACTTTCCTTGAATACATTCTATCAACAGAAATGCTTTCCTTAATATTTCTCACTGTTTTTGACCCAAAAACACGTCAATCCACCGCAATCAAACAACGACCTAGGATCTAGAAGGAACTAGGATTTCTTTCGCCCAGGTGGGGGATCCCTGTATTACGAAGATTGAGGCGAAGCGAGAGAGCTCGGAAACGTAACAACACAGGAACCCCGAAACGAGGTCTCAACTTTTCTCCACGCACATGCGCAAGTGTTGTTTGCGGGCAACGCTCATACGAACAACATTTGGAAAGACAGCTTGAACTTACTTTCACACTTGGGGCTGGCATAACCCGCGGGACAAATGCAGGTTCCCGTAGCCACCTCACAGTGCTTGCCATTACAGTCACATTTTTTATCACACTTGTTACCATAGTTACCCTTACGACAGACTGCAAGAGAAGTACAATTCAACGTTCAAGATGGCGAAACATAGGGTTATACACTAATATTCCATATGGTAAAAAAACGTGTCACAAAATTCTCTCTAAGTACCTCAGTATAACTTGTAGCGAGGGAGACTAATTGTCTCACGATATTGTGCATTTTTGGACAAGCACGACGTTTCGATGCAATCACATGTCTTCATCAGAAAAATACAAATTTTAAACTGTATTCTTATATATTAACATTCTACTCACTAATTTTCTGGTCGCAAGTTGGTCCTGTAAAACCATCTTTACAATTGCAAAATCCTGACATGGCATGACACCTGTAACAATCAACAAGCGAGAGTATCAACCATAGAGTAGATTTCGTGTGAGTGTGAAACGGACCGCGCCGTGCCGTGACCGTGTCAGTGCCGTGATGTCTATAAAAACATTCGAAATTCCTAGCTGCCGTAACCGTGCCGTGACCGTGCGGTGCCGTTTTCACAGTCATACGAAATCTGCTCTATTTATCATCAATACAGGAGTTTTCATTCGACCAGCGCGGGAAGTCTGCGCAGTGCCTGTTTGTGTCGTGCCTCGACATTTTAATTGGATAAGACATCAACGTGTTGACCAATGAAAACGATGAAACACGCCTCGGTGCAACACGGCACAATACGTCCCGACACTTGGTCCAGTCGTGCGAAAATTACTTCAACAGTTCAGCAGTTCCTCACCAAATAAAACTTCAACAGTTCTCCTTCATGTCCATTTCCAGTTCGATAACTCATTACTCATTATATACTAGATAATCATAATAAAGATAAAGATAATTCATTACCTTTCCGTAGAAGTTCTGTTACATCTGCAGGAGTTTTTACAATTCAAACCAAAAGTCCAGTCTTTACATTCTGTGAAAAAGCAAACATCAAAAAGGACATTTTAAAGCATTTGTCGTTGAACATTTTACAAACTATTATTGCTGGACCCAACAGCAAAGAGAAAGATGAAGAAACAGAAGAGAAACAGACAAGAAACAGCGCGGAAGAGACAGCAAAGAGACAGCAAAGAGACAGATCTATTTTCGTAACACTATTCTCGTTCTGGAGTTGTCAGAAAGTGGGCTTTTATTCACTAGCCTTCACTGCTCAAGCATCAGAGACAGTGGGCTATAGCAAGGGTGACTCGGGGAGGACGAAAAGGAGAAAATAGGAAGTGGATAGCCATTATCATACCACTACCTCATTCTCCTTTATTCCCATCAACATTAACCTCCTCCCTTCTAACTTTGTTCCATTCTGCTCTAGTCCCTTTTTGAAGTCCCAGTGCAGTTGGCTGCTACACAAGCCAAAATTAAAATAAGTCATGATCCAAACTAACTTACTGACGTTACAAAGATCTCCTTGCCACTCTCCAACACACGTGCATTTCCCAGTCACTGGGTCACATGACGCCTTGTTATGACATAAGCACTTTGATTGACAGTTTTTACCATGGTAACCAACAGGACAAGGATTACTACAGTCGACACCAGTCCACCCCTTTGGGCAGTCACATGATCCATCCACTTTGCTACACGTGGCGTTGTTTTGACAAGTACAGAAAGCGGTGCATCCTGGGCCATATTTTCCATCCGGGCATTGTGAATCGCAGGATTTACCGATGTAACCTGGTTGGCAGCTAGAAAAGTTCAAAAGGAATGCTTGTCGTCAGACTCGTCACTTTTAAAGGACGCGCATCTCTGACGGATGAGCGCCGGTAAATACATCAGTGCCTCATTACTGAGTCGACATAAATCTTCCCTAAGATGGCGAGCTTAAGAGGGGCATGCCTATCCTATAAGTTCCTTATGTCCTTAAGAGAGTTTTAGCCACAGGAATCGATATTGAAACCTTTCTAACTCGGCCACCTCTCCACAACCAATAGCATTTTCCATCCGTTCTTCCTACCTTCCGATCCATACACCTATATATATATTGAAACCCTGAAAAACGATTACTCCTTCTTTACATAGAGAGGCCGTTGTGACCTGTGTTATACTTACGCGCATTCGCCAGTAAATGGATTGCAGGTTCCCCAATGAGAACAATTACACTGGACCTTACAGTCTAGTCCCCCAGCTCCGCCTGAACACTGCCTCTCACAAAACCTGCCGGTAAATCCTGAGGTACAGTTACAAAACCCGTCTATAGGTGAACACGTGGCGTTGTTCTGACATGCGCAGTCCTTTTTGCAGCCAAGACCAAACTTCCCTATTTGACAGAAATCTTCACACCTGCAAAACATGGTCGGAAACAGTCGTTTCTTGAAAAGTTCATCTTATGAATATACGCATTGAACATACCTTATGCCTGTGTAACCAGGCCTACACTCGCACACGCCAGTCACGCGATCACAAGTGGCACCGTGCATGCAGTTGAAGCATGTCTGAGCACAATTGTAGCCGTACTTTCCCTGAGGACACTTCTGGTTGCATATATCGCCCTGTTTGTGAAATATATGTGCTAAATGTCAAGTTTCCATTGGTTCAGATTCGTAGCACACCATAGTTAAAAGGTCAGTAACTGTATATTCAAAGTTATCACACACTTAAGCAATAGAAGATAGTTTCTATGAGTCTACCGGTGAAATAGAGCACTTGTGATGTTGGGAGAAACACTCCAAAAAGTTTGAAAATCACTCGCCTACGGCTCGTGATTTTCAAACTTTTCTCATGTTTCTCCCAACATCACGCGTGCTCTATTTCACCGGTAGAGTCATAGAAACTATCTTCTATTGCTTTTATGATATAGCTGGAGGTATTTTAAGAACGATCAAGTTGTGTTATTTCCTGATCAAAACTAAAATTCTCAAAACTTGTGCAAATATAAGCCAATCACATTTGTCGTACTTTCTGAGTAATCAGTACGACTCAAAGCGGTGTTTTTGATAATAGTTTGACAACTTTCATCGAAGGAATTCAGCAGAAATTATCCCGAACAAAGAGCTTTAATTCTGTTTTTATAATTGACAATGGCTCAATAATAGACGAAAAGGCTAAATATGACTTGCAGTTCTTCAAGATTTGGAAATGTTTACGTGCTTTCGATGAATCAAGCAGCGTTCCACATAGTGAATTGAAAGCCGTGTTTTTGGTTTGAAAAAGTTGAAGTTTAAAAGAGGTTTACAGAATAAGGATTTTGCTGGTAAACAAGAAGCTGTTAACTTGAATTATCTGTTGGCTGTTCACCGATAGCTTGTGTTAAAACATCTCTACACTGGCGTAGTTTATACGAAGGATGAACAGTCAAGTTGTCTCGAGGCGACGGTCTGCAGTTTTGGAAATCTTCGCCTGTCTTTGTAAGTAAGAAACAAAATTTTGTTCATTGAAAAATAATCCTATAAATTGATTTAAACTAATCTCAGGCAAAAAGAAAATTCCTGTTGTGAATGAATTCTAGTTCCTTCAGTTTTTTCCTGTAACTCAGGCTATAACAAACTACAATTTGACTGGATGTAGACACAGGAGGCCCAAGCTCTCTATGAGAGGCGAATATTACAAAGCTTTGTATGGGAGTTTAGGTTCCGCTTTATTACTCCGTAATAATAAAGCAAATACACTCTAACGGTTATACAGTGCTTCTTGTGTTATTGGTATTCTCTGGTAGCGATTTTAGGCCATTTCGTCAATTTTTTGCTGAGTTCTAGTAGTGGAAAGAGAACTCAGCAAAAAATTGACGAAATGGCCTAAAATCGCTACCAGAGAATACCAATAACACAAGAAGCACTGTATAACCGTTAGAGTGTATTTGCTTTATTATTTACGGAGTAATAAAGCGGAACCTAAACTCCCATACAAAGCTTTGTAATATTCGCCTCTCATAGAGAGCTTGGGCCTCCTGTGATGTAGACGGCTAGCGTTGTTTGAAAGTAAGCTTACATGCTCATTCGAGTCATTTTCTTTGAATATTTACACATTTTTTATTGCTATTGTCCGACCATGAAGCTTAGTTTGTAAATTTTAAACGAGACTGGAAAGATGGAAAGTCTTTTGTAGTTTAATTTTAAGATTTGGTTTTCCTTTACTAAAGTAAAATTTGTGGATATACTCATTCGTCAGAAAACCATGTCTTTACCGGTGAAATAGAGCATAGATTTTGGTTGTCTCTCAGCCAATCAGAACGCACGTTATAATTGAGCTATATTATAATATTGAATATACAGCCAATCGGAAAGCAGGAAAGCCGTTTTATATTCGGCGGTATTGAACTGCCTCTTCCCGTGAGGCATTGCTGCAATTTTATGCATTTTCTATGGTTTTGGATAAAATAGTTATACAATGGTTTCTCGTGTAGTACCATGGGTATCCCACTTAGCACTTGCAACTATAGTATTTTCTTTGTAAACACACTCGCCTAAAGTTTCGTGGGTATACAACAAAATACAAGTGACCCGTGGGGTATTCTAGCATTGTATGTATAACTAATATGTATTGTATGGGAAATTGTAACGTGGGATATGACCAAACGTGCTAAACCTCCAAGCTCGTCAAAAATTCCCCTTTAACGACAACTGTCGTAATAATGTTGTAAGTGATTACTGCATTTCACGTCATCATTTGTTTTGTCAATCTACTTACAGTCCATCCTGCTGTACAGTTGCACGTGCCATTCACGTGATCACACGTGGCTCCATTCTGACATGCACATTGAAGTAAACAGTCTTGACCATAAAAACCATCGGAGCAAGGCTCGTCACATCTGGTAAAAGACATACAAAACAAAAAATTACTCTTTACTAATAAACAGGGTACTTTGGCTCTGAAAAGTGAGATCAGTTTGATATTTTTGAGGCTCGCTCAAAAAGAGGACACAGAAAGATCGAAACAGAAGATGAAATTAAAGAGAGCTTTGAAAGCATAAAATAGATAACTAGCATATTCATCGATTGGTGTAACTAGATATCGATTAGCGCCGTGTTGTCTATAAAAACATTCTAAAATCCTACCGTAACCGTGCCGTGTCGTGACTGTTAAATTTTCCCAGTCATACGAAAACTACTCTATGTTTTTGTTGAAATTTTGACTTACTTGAGCCCGCGATATCCCGGTGCACAGGTGCAGGTTCCATTGATGGGATTACAATAAGCACCATTCATACATTCACACTTCTGTTTACACTTGTCACCATAGTAACCCAGGTCACATGTCTTGTTACAGTACCGTCCCTCCCATCCTGGGGTACACGTACAACTACCAGTGTGGGGTGAACACTTGGCGTTGTTTTGACAAAGACAGTCGTGTTTGCAGTGAGGACCCCATTTGTGTGATGGACAATCTACAGGAAAAAATTAATAGATCACTAATTGACCGACCGACCGACCGACCGACCGACCCTCCCACTAAAAAACTGACTGACTGACTGACTGACTGACCGAAGTGATCGTACCTCTGTCACACAGTTTACCATAGTAACCAGCATTGCACGAGCAATAGTCGGGTTTGGTGCACTTGCCATTTACACATGCTGGAGCACATATCGCTGTAAATGGAAGACGTCAAATAATGACCATTCAGAAAGCAATAATTAGATTTTTTTCATGTATATAATTCTTTGATTTCTTCATTCATTCATTCTTTGAATCATTCATTCGTTCCGATTCATCTCTGTTCGTTCTTTTTTCTTTCTTTCTTCCTTCCTTTTTTTCTTCAGATATCGATATATGTAAAATATAATTCTATATTTACTCAATATGCAGCAATTTCGTATTTACCAATTGAACACTTATTCGCCGATTGTTTCCATCCTTTACAGCATTCATATTGCGTTCTGTAAGCTATCCTCGTGGCTTGACGGTATCGAGTACCATAAACCGTTCTGGAAAATAAAATACGTGAAAGCACAATGTTAATCCATGTTCTCTGCATGATTGTGACGTTTACCTTCCCTTTCAATATACCCCTTTGCTTTGAACCACAATAGATTGGTCAAGGTTGCGCGCGCAGCTTAATTGACGGGCCGTTGATGAGCCAAGAAAAATTATTTTCAACTTTAAGATAAAATTTTGAAAGTTTTTAGCAACGATTTAGCAACGATTTTTGTTGTTTTATGAAAAAATATGCTTTATTCTAAATTTGTAGCCTATTTGAAGTTTGAAAATTGTATTCTGGAGTATTTTTGATGCCCATTTCAAAATGCGCGCGAAATATCGATAAAAAGTGCTATTGGCGTTTAGCGTGCGGAGATAAGTCTACTTGTTAGACGCGTCTACGACTGATTTACTATATTTCATCAGTTTAGTTAGTTTATTTTGTAGCAGGAAAGGTCCCGGAGACAGTGCACTCTATACGACATATACAATTTGAGTCACACTGTCTGCCGCGCTTCGTTTCTCACAAATTCAAACAAGGTGGAATTTAATGGGACTTATCCCTGGAACCTACAATCCCGGGCAGAACCCTTAGGACTTTTCGACCAGTTAGACTACTTTGTTTCAAGTTACTCGGGCGCTCCCCACCTCTCTCGCCTCCCCATACAATGTTGTAAAGGTTCTTAAAAGACTTGGAAACACAACAGCAACCTTTCAAGCTCAACATTGAAAAGGGGAGGGAAATCAAAACAAATGACAGTAGAACCCCACTAACTCGAACCCACATGGAAAGCTTAATATTGTTCGAGATAGCGGGGGTCCGGGCAACCTCGGCTGAAATCACATGATTAAGACTTACCTGTATCGAGTACAGCGACCCCAGCCCCACAATTTACATTTATACGTGGTTCGACTTTTGTAGGAGTACTGATAGGATTGTGCATAACTCTGTCGATAACTAAGAATAACAATACAATTAGTTCTCTTGTCTCCAGTTAGCTCTAGTCATCATCTAGCTAGTATATAAATTAAGATTATAATAACAGTTAAAATGATAATGAACAATAATGAATTAATAGTATTAAAAATAATAATGAATTTTGAGTTCCCGAGGATGGCTTTGTCGTCTATGTAAAATGCTGAGCTCGAGACGAAGTTTACGCAGGGACGAAAACCCCCACAAAAACTGTAAAACTCTTTTAAGACTTTTTCCGTCACGCACTAGTAAACTGGATCCAAAAATTATTTCATAGTGCGTTGCGTGACTGACTTGCGTGACTGTCTTGACGTGTTACATGACAATTCGTGATCTGAGAAATCTCAAAAGTTTGATTAATCTTTTGATTATGAGAATCCCTTGAATAAACTATTCATCACTCAAAAATCGGAAAATGTATATCAACAGCGAAAAGAAATAAGTTAAATGGCTGTTATGAAAGCCAAATTTGGATGCACTTGCAACAGCTATGATATAAAACTATAAAGATGTATCCTTTACTGAAACAATTTAACCATTTGTGAATTTTGTTACAACTGAGGGATGACCAATTGTAACAATACAACTTTCAAGACTCAGCTTTTCATACATTAAATTCAGGATTTCAGATGTGTTCTTGCAAAGTTTCATTACGGAAAACATCCCTTTGTACATGGGTTCGTGCACTATTACCACATCTAACTTGAATTTCGTTCCGCTGAAGCACGTCTCAATTTATCCCTCTACAAATTACTTTTTTTTCACAGATTCACTCAAGTAAAACATGACTTAAAACTCATAATGTTTCACTTGCTTTGTTCAGACTTGTTCGCGTTGCTCAATGCTGTCGTGAACTTACCTGACTTTCCTGGAGCAGACGTTGTCTCCTTTTGGATCCAGAGTTCCTTTGCTTTCATCGACAAAAACAAGTACAAACATACATAAACTTAAGAAGAATACACAGTGATTTTCTGTAGACATGTTCCTCTAAGAAAGAAACGCGTTAAATGAAATATTAACCACCGTTGAAACAGTAAAGCTCAATTAAAAGATGAATTGAATGTTGAACCTCAGCAAGCCGGAAGATAACTACAAATATGGTTAATAGTTAACTATATAGTTACGTAATGTTTAGGGTGTATCATGTTACTTTGACTTTTGAAGACTTAATCCCTATCAATAACTAACGTGGTTCAACTCGCTGGATATTGACTATAAGAGACTGAACTGAATTACTTGCGGTACTCGCTAGCGCGTTTTGGTTTCGAGAATGATATGAGCTGAGGTGACTCCAAGAGACCATAATACTAGTATTATGGTCTCTTGGTGACTCCGAACTCTTCAACATGTTTCTTCAGAAATGAATCGAACAACTGGAAACGGATGTTTTACTGATTTGTGGAGTCTCTACTGAAAAGAGTTGATGAGTAATCCCGGTGAGTAATTTCAGTTGTAAAGTTTCCTACTTTACTTTTATTTTGTTATTAAAGTTCTGACAGATACAAAAATATGAAGTTGACAACTGACAAAACTATTTGTTTTTCAGTGCTTTGCATTTTTTTCGCGTCTGTATTTTCGCACAGAAAATCTCAAAAATGACCCCAACACAAACCCCGACACAAACGAAGGAACGAACGAACGAAACATACGAGCAAAAACAAACAAACAAACAAATTGACAGGACTTCATTTGACAGTTATCGTAAAAGGGAATTTTTGATAAGCTTATAAGTTTAGCACGTTTGGTCGTATTCCGCGTTACAAATACCCATAATGCACAATGTGTACTAGTTATACAATGCTGGAATATCCCACGAGTCACAAGCCTTAAGGCGGGTGTATATACAAAGAAAATACAAGTTACGAGTGGAATATCCACGGCTGCCACGAAAAAACCATTGTATAACTATTTTATCCTACACCATAAATACAGCCATTAGCGCAATGCATCAAGGGAAGAGGCAGTTGAAGACCGCCGAAGACCGCCGAATATACAACGGTTTTTCCTGCTCTCTGATTGGTTGTATTTTCTATGGTGTGAGATAAATGGCCACATAAAGTGCAATAGGTCTTAATAAAACTAAACATGGAATTCTCATAAAACTTTACACAGAAATAATTTTTGAGTTGCTTATCCCAAAATGAAATAAAAAATGGGGGGGTCACCGTAGCCGTTTTTGCGCTAGATTGCTTTAAAGTACAGAAATTGGCCAGAAAGCTATGAACTTTTTGCCCATGGGCTGCACTGCGCGCACACTATCTTCGTCATCGTCTTTTTCAAATCGTTCGTTTTTAAGATGGCGACACATATAACGCGCGCTCTGATTGGCAAATCTATGAACTATTTCCCCATGGGCTGCACAGCTCCGATTTTAACGTTCTAGGCTCTATTATAAATCAATTAGACAACAGAAAGCCGCTTGCCCATTGCGTTAATCATAGACGCACTTGAGAAAATATATGGAGCTCTTAACAAACTAGAGGCGCACTCGGCTACGCTTCGTGCCACTCGTACGTTTGTTAATCGTTCTTTATCTCGTACGTCTATAACGCCATGGGCGCGCGGCTTTCTATGCCTAATTGATAAATATATGATAGAGAACCTTATTAACGTTGATTTACAAAAATAAAAAGTATAGGTGCCCGTGCTTGTTTCCGCGCTACGACGTGCTAAAGTGTGAAACAAGACGTCGTAAACAGCCTGTGACCGAAGAGGACTAGACGAGTAATGTCTTTCAAAAAAACTTCATATGGTATAAATCACTAAATCAGTCAATTTTATAAAAGAAGAAATCAGTTAAATACAAAAATAATCAGACATGTTAAATTGGTTATTTGTAAATAACCCGGCAAAACTATGAAACATGAAAATCCAACATATTTTCATCAGATATTACATTAATTTCTCCCTAGTTCAACTAGTTGATTTTCTCTTGGTTAAAGTTTTTTTGAGTTTTAATAAAACAAAAATTCTGTGGGGAATATGGAAAATTGGAAGCTTTTCTTGGCTTTTGTTTTGGAATCTCATGATTGGATGAAAGCTTTTCACACAAAAGGAACTTCCCTGGTTAATAGAGTTTTTACAACACTTGATACTAATCTCGCGATCTGATTGGTTGATTAGAGTGTGTCAATAAGAGAACAGACAACTCAAAACCATCTTCAATTTGTTAATTAGCGCATTTTATGTCAATAACATGTTGTTCATAGGTTGACGTATTCTCAGTATGAAAATCCACCCATTATATTCTTATATGGGGAAAGTGAAATTCATCGGAACATTAGAGAGTTGCCTACTTTTTACACGCATTGTTACTTAAGTATAAACAATATTTTAGTGCGTTCTTTGCTGCATTTCTTTTTTAAAACTTGATTAAAAACCTCTAATATTTGTTAGCGGTAGGACAACTACAAGTCATACAAGTACTGGACATGAAGGGTTTACATTTCGTATCTAAATTAGTCAACAAATTATCGTAATTCACTTTCTAGCTTGAAGTAGGCAATATCTCGTATGTAGGCTGAGCGTCGTCATGATCTGGAAGTACAGTAATGTAAAGTTCATCATCATTAGCCCGGCACTCATCCAGCTCTCCTAACTTTCCTTCATCATTTAGATATTTATCCTTGGCTGAATTCTCGTAGAATACAGGGCATTCTGAATTACCGTAGGGTACCGGGGATTTAGCTTTGGAATCTTCCTCACTGTATGATTTCCTCAAAGATTGATAAGCATGCCCAGAGTTCTTGGTCAAAGGCTGATATATTTCAATTCCACTGCTAACTGTTTCCATAGCAACAGGTCTGACGTCATCACCTTGTCCCCCACGCAATTTTCTGTGTACCAGGCCTTGATACGGGTGTTCTGCTACATTTGGTAGATTCACGTAGCTTGGGTCTTCACTATTTACTTGGTCTTGTAGATCACTGTTATTTGGCGTGTGTTGTGCTACATTTGTCATCTCAGTGTAGGTTTGGTCTTCACTATTCGCTTGGTCTTGCAGTTCACTATTATTTGGCGTGTGTTGTGCTACATTTGTCATCTCAGTGTAGGTTTGGTCTTCACTATTCGCTTGGTCTTGCAGTTCACTATTATTTGGCGAGTGTTGTGTTACATTTGTCATCTCAGTGTAGATTTGGTCCTCACTATCTACTTGGTCTTGCAGTTCACTATTATTTGGCGAGTGTTGTGCTACATTTGTTATCTCAGTGTAGGTTTGGTCCTCGTTGTTTGCTGCTTCTTCTTCTTCTTCTATATCATTATTATCAATTTTCGGGTTATAGACAGGATTGTTACGTTCTGTTTGTTTTCGTGTTTGCTGACTTTTTCTTCGACGATAAACCACAACAGCGATAACAACACAAGCAAAAACACAAACAGCGAAGACGAGAACAGCGACGCTGAGGACGATAGGCGATAGCCCCGGAGCTGCTTTGTCGGCATGCTCAGTTCTTTTGTCTTTAAAAACTTTCTTTTCTGAAAGATTTTAAAAACAAGTCAAATTTTATAGTCAAATTAGGTGGATGGGAGTCGGATCTAGAATAATAAAGGGAAAATTGGTTTCTTTCAAGCGCTGTCTTCCTATACTAGCTATGCCAAAATCCTTCATACATTTCCAACCTGCACTAACATTTTTTATACTAACAGTAGACGTTTGTTGATAAAGTTCATACATTGACATGAAGTAAAACATGCTCGTGATTGCCAAATGATTCTCCATCCTACACGTTCTCAATGAATTCTTATGTTCTCGCTCGAGCTGGCGAGCTCTGGAGAAACTGCATGACGGCTACTGTGTAACAGTCGATCTGGTACACTCTATGAGCGAGACGCAGGCGGCTGGAGGCTTAATTCTACATTCACTACCTGCCTAAAGGGAGGAGGGGTGGGTAGATTAGAAATGAAAAATGATCAAAAATAATGGGAAAGGCGAAGAATAGAGAGATCAATTCCAATTACAAAGGAGAAAAAAGAGATCATTTCCATAACATCTTCCTGACAATATAGAGTTGTAAACTTACTGACGTCACAAAGATCTCCTTGCCACTCCCCAACACACGTGCATTTCCCAGTCACTGGGTCACATGACGCCTTGTTATTACATAAGCACTTTGATTGACAGTTTTTACCATGGTAACCAACAGGACAAGGATTACTACAGTCGGCACCAGTCCACCCCTTTATGCAGTCACATGATCCATCCACTTTGCTACACGTGGCGTTGTTTTGACATGCGCAGACCTTTTCACAACCTCGACCGTATGTTCCTTTCTTGCAAGAAATTTCACACCTGGTGCACAAATATGACCGAAAATAATTAAATTTACACAGTTTGCAGCTTGTACTAGGAGCCCTGCCTGCTTGCATCTCTCAATATACGAATTGAACATACCTTAAGCCTGTGTAACCAGGCCTGCAATTACACACGCCAGTCACGTGATCACACGTGGCACCGTGCATGCAGTTGAAGCATGTCTGAGCACACTTGTAGCCGTACGTTCCCTGAGGACACTTCTGGTTACATATATCGCCCTGTTTGTGAGCGAAAAAGAAATACTACAAATATGTATGCGAAGCATTGAAATAGTTCTTTTTAAACTTGGGGTTGGTATAATCTCCGGGATAAGAAAACTGGCTAAACGAGGAAGTGTGTTTCCAGAAACATCATGCTTGCGTGTGCATGTTTCGCAAATGTTTCCCAATCAAAACGAGCAAGACAAATAAAAAGGGAAAATCGATCATTTTAGATAAGAAAATGGAAATCTGATCTCCATCGTTGTGATATTTTGTTTATATTAATTTGTTCATCACAAATCGTCAGTGTAGAACACGTGTCTTCACAGTTTAGCGACCCAGAAATCAATAGACCATTTCACGGATACCGTAGCTCAACCTCAGCCTCGTCACAGTGTAATTATTCTTTAGAATATTATGTACATTCTACGGTAATGTAAGGAATTTACACATCAATGGACAATGAAAGCACATCAAAATTCCACGGGCTGTACTATATTTCAAAAGAATATATTGCACTGTGACGAGGCTGAGGTTGAGCTACGGTATCCGTGAAATGGTCTATTTACGGAAGAATGTTCCGTGTTTCCGCGTTTAGCCAGGGCCTTATTATGTACATGTTGCTTCTTTTAGCAACGTTTGCTCAGTTTCTTTCTTCTGTGACATATAACTATGGTACTTAATAAATGAACTTCATGGCACGTAAAACAAAAACCAAAAAAGTAAAGTTAGCAATAAATTAGTAGT
Source organism: Telmatactis stephensoni (assembly GCA_029948255.1). Lineage (NCBI taxonomy): Eukaryota > Metazoa > Cnidaria > Anthozoa > Actiniaria > Isophelliidae > Telmatactis > Telmatactis stephensoni. The sequence continues at coordinate 27,577 of JALIZF010001226.1, forward strand.
TAGTTACTTCTATTTTCTAGCAAATAATGCACATTAATTACAAGTGTTTTGTCGTTATCACGTACAGTTATACGAACTATTCTGCTTGATTTCAAAATCTATTAACTGCTATGTATTAGTTGAAAGTTTTAGAAATATTACTACGCGTTTCACGGATATAGTAGAGAAATTAAGCATCAGAGCAGAGGGATCACGTGACCTGCTTTCAACGTGAAATTGGGCCATTTCGTATTTGCAGTAAACGCCAGGCGAGTCATCATTGCATTGAGCGCCAAACGCCAGGCGCCAGGCGCCAAACTGGGAGAGGTCACGTGATCCGCTCTGTCGAAAAATACTACATACACTCCAGCCTGCTGTACAATTACACGTGCCATTCACGTGATCACACGTAGCTCCATTTAGACATGCGCATTTAACAGCGCAATCGTGTCCATACCACCCTGGAGAACACTGAGATTCGCATCTGGAAAATATACGAAAAGAGAAGCAAACTCAATTAAGATAAATCCATTTTTGGATTTCTGTTATTTTACAGTCTTTATTAGCAACAAAACAGAATGAGTCATAAACGTGCATACCGCTCTCCTTGATATCCTACTGCGCATGTGCAGTTTCCATTTACAGGATCACATGTTGCTCCATTAAGACAGTTACAGTTGTTTTGGCACTTGTCACCATAGTAACCCAGGTCACATGTCTTGTTACAGTACCGTCCCTCCCATCCTGGGGTACACGTACATATACCAGTGTGGGGAAAACATTTAGCGTTGTTTTGACAAAGACAGTCGTGTTTGCAGTGAGGACCCCATTTGTGTGGTGGACAATCTACAGGAAAAAAATAATAGATCACTTATTGACTGACTGACCGGACTGACTGACACAGTCGTGTTGGCAGCGAAGAGGATCCCACTTGCGTAGCGGGCAATCTACCGAAGAAAGATTGCAGACTGACTGCATGATTTTTTGATTGATCGAATGATTGACGGATAGACGAACTGACTGGAGTGACTAATAGCGAAAACAAGAATGTAGATACCTAGTAGGTAGATAGGAAGGTTGGTAGGTAAGGTGGATAGGTAGTTAGGTAGGTAAGTAAGCAGGCAGACAGGTAGGTAATTAGGTAGGTAGGTAGGTAGGTAAGTTGGTTGGTTGGTTGATGAGTAGGTAGGAAGGTTGGTTGGTTTGGTAGACTGGGTAGGTCGGCGGCTATTAAGGATAGTGAAGGAGAAAGGATGAATTTTCTGGTTGATTAATTGAATTACTAACCACTGGGTTGCAAGCGTTCACACTAATAGATCATCATCATAAAAAGAGATAACGAAAGAAAACGACGCACGACAAAAATTTGTCGCATTGCGCGCCTGCTCGCTGCGCGCACCTGTCTTAACTATGCAATATTTTTTATTCTAATACAATATAAATACCTCTGTCACACAGGTTACCATAGTAACCAGCATTGCACGAGCAATGGTCGGGCTTGGTGCACTTGCCATTGACACATGCTGGAGTACATATCGCTGAAAAATTCATTGAGTTAAAAATGAATGTGCTTTCTTGTTGCTCAACAATTGGACTCTCATTTAATTCTCTCCCTCTGCCTCTTCTTCCTCTTCATTCTCTCTCTTCCTCCCTTACGGCCTCCTTTCCTTCCCTCTATCGCATGTGTATATATAAGAGTAAAGGTCAGTATTACATTAATGTCTCAATATTTACCAACTGAACAGCTGCTTCCCTTTGACTTCCATCCTTTACAGCATTCATATTGCGTTTTGTAAGCTATCCTCGTAGCTTGACGGTACCGTGTACCATAAACCGTTCTGGAAAATAAATCATCATAACTCTCTTTTCTCGTTTTTCTTTTCTTCTTCTTGTTGTTGTTTTTCTTATCATATTTGCAGAATATAAAGTTTTAATTACATGCAGTCTAAAAAATGCTGAATTTTTGTCGCGATGTTTAGTTAAATATTCAGTATCACTTACTTGTAACGAGTACAGCGTTTCCAACCAAACAAGCCACATTTAGTTTTTTTTTGTCTCTGTCTCTGTCTCTGTCTCTGTCTCTGTCTCTGTCTCTGTCTCTGTCTCTGTCTCTGTCTCTGTCTCTGTCTCTGTCTCTGTCTCTGTCTCTGTCTCTGTCTCTCTCTTTCAGTTTCAAGGTGATTCAAGAGAATACCTACGATCTTCTTGATAGAGAAAAGTGCCTAACTCTACCAGGCCCTCGCACTGAGTACCTAAAAAGAGCGCTCTCGTATGATGGTGCAAAAGTATGGAACTCATTACCCTCAAACGTCAGACTGTCCAATATAGTTTAAAAGTTTTTAAAAGGAATCTCTCGTCTGTTGGATTTCAAAGAGGGATGCGCAAAATGCAAGCAAAAAGGAAACGAGAGAGAGAGAGAGAGAGAGAGATCTTTTATTTAACCTCGGAAAAATTTTCAATCAATTACAAAATTGGTTTTCATGAAAACCGAGAAAAATATATATGTACATAAAACTATAATGATGAAAAAATACTCAATAACCTAAAAATATATCATTACACTATCACAAATTTAAAATATCAAGGATCCAACAGACGAGAGATTCCTTTTAAAAACTTTTAAACTATTGGACAGTCTGACGTTTGAGGGTAATGAGTTCCATACTTTTGCACCATATAGGAGCAGCCTACCACATGCCAATCCGCGTTTGAAGGGCGAATACGTGAGTAATGCGAAAGCAAAGCAAAGTAAAGCAAAATTGTCATAAAAACGTCTATATGCTGGGGAACATATACGTCAGATATGCAGTTAATTGTTCGGTACTTACTTGTGTCGTGTACATCTAGCCCAACCCTGAAGCCCACACTTAGTAGTAAAACGTCTTTTGTAGGTGTACCGATATGACTGGTTGTAGCTCTGTCGATAACTAAGAAGAATAAAAGTAGTCATCAGTAATCGTTTACATGAAAGCAAGCAATCACATGGCCAACTAAAAGATTCGACGTCAACGAACACAAGTAGAGAATTAGAAAACCCTACTTTTTCTATTTGACAGAAGAATATTTACTAAAGCTTCATAGGATCAAAACTAGTAAAATTGTGAAGTTTGAAGGAAGTTCAAAACTCGATCACGAAGACTGATGAATTTTTTAAAAAAGAAATTTCAGAAATTTTGTATGAAGACGTTTGTTGGTAGGCAAGAGATGCATACAAGCAAATGTTTTCTTACAAATTCACACTTTTCAAAACTTCACATTCTCGCGAGTTTTGAATTGATTTTCTTCAATTCAAACTTCATTGTTTTGCCAATTTCAACATGCTCTTTCCAGCTATTGTAATTATTTTTCTATATTTATTTTCTATATTTATTTTATAAACTGTAGGTCATTGGCGTCAGACAGTTTATCTATTTGCATGTTTTCACATGGCTTAAATGATCTGAAATCTTTATCTTCGTTCTCCTACTACCCACTAGTTTCATTCTCGAAATGAAGAAGAACTGTTAGAAGACCAAGAATAAAGCGCTGACACTGACACTGGCACTGACACTGACGTGCTTCGAATAACACCTTCCCCAATAAAATACTTTTTTCATTTCAAAATATGACCGACTCACTTCACTTTATATATTTATTTTCATTATTTTGTGGCACGTCTGCAATGTATAGCTAAGAACATTGACTACCGTAAATAATGGTTATTGATATTGATTGATTCAATCGTAACACGAACTTACCTGACTTTCTTGGAGCAGACGTTGCGTCCTCTTGGGTGGAGAGTTTCTGTGCTTTCATCGAGAAAAACCAGTAGAAACACACAGAAACCTAGCCAGATTACTGTATAATTTACTGTAGACATTATGCTCGGTAAAGCAAACAGAAATATAATGTAACAATTAACTTTAAGGATTCAGTCGAGGTGCGAAGTTCGCTGCTGAAGCCGGAAGCCGTAATAATATTGTTAATGTTTTAGTTTCACTTCAAAAGTCAGTGGGTCGTTGTTCGTTGACTTGCGTCAGCAATTCTCCTTTTTTCAACAGACTACAAACAGTGTTACTTTGTTATGGATAGTAATAAATCTTATTACTGGATTGTAATGAAGGAATAGAAAACGCACGCGTGTATGTATAGATTAGAACTGTCTCAACTTCTCAAGCTTCTCAACGCTTCTCGAGTGTTCTGATCAATCCCAAGTGCTCTAAATCTGCACACAGCACAGCGGGCAAGTTTTCTATTTCTTTTATAAAATATGTCGGTTTTCAAGCAAATTCAGTGTTCATTGAACGAAACTGACCAAAATTTCGAAAAGTGCGCGCACGTGCTATGTGTATATTTAGAATTCGCAAGGGAAAGACTCCTCAGGTTTTTGTTGTTGTTGTTGTTGTTGTTGTTGTTGTTGTTGTTGAAAATTGAAGTTTGTCAAACGTTTGTTTCTAAATTAGGACATTTTTCTGGTTATTTATAGATAATTTCGCTAAATAATAACAAGACACTCGGCTACAGCAAAGAAGTGGAAAGTACTAAATACCAACACAAATGCAAAGGATAAAAAATATCGAATGTCAGAATTCAATAGATAGAAAACAAAACTATCAGACACGAAATGCGTGACATCGCGCTACCAAGATTAGAATAGAACAACTTTTCTTCTATAAATATCTTCCTGTAGAAGAAAGCGTTAAACCTTGAGAGTAAGCACTTTGGAAAGTTGCGGTACGCTTTTTGGTTTCGAGAATGTCGTGTGAAGTGACTCCTAACTTCTCTCTAACGTTTCTTGTCAGAGAACATGCGCAAACGGAAATCGATGTTTCACTTGTCTCTAAAAATGTTGATGAGTAATTCCAAAGCTGCCACTTTTATTTACCTTATCAGATACAAAAATATAAACTTGACAACGAAACTTTGTTTTTAAATACGTTTGCATGATCTTTCTGCCATATCTATATTCATTTTAAGTTTGCGAAACGTAAACGACAAACAATACAATATGCGTTTATTTAGTACCATTAATTTACTGAAACAAAATTGAGAGTCGTCGTAAAAAGGCGCAGGAATCTTTGACAAGTTTGTAGGTTTAGCACATTTGGCACAAATCCCAATAAATCCCAATAAACATTTTTAATGTTCAATAAACCATTACTTGATAATGGCGTTATAGGATGACGCCGAAACGTCGTAATTTAGATAGATAGATAGATGAACTTTATTTAAGTGTCAAGGTGCTTAGCTTACTAGCTAATTGGGGACACTAGTGTCGCTCATTTTCACTGTTCTGTGTATAAATCACACTAAGACCCCATAAATCAATACATGACCATATAAAGAACAATAAGTCTCCAATGAGTCACTGCAAGTTCCATATACCAAGGGTATACCATAATTAAAGCACAATAATTAAGTTGCGCTAAGTCAATACAATCTGCGCAGTTTGTTTTAATTAGAACATAAACTATATTTTAATACATTCCTTGCTCCATTTCTTTTATAAAGCTTGATTAAAAACCTCTAATATTTGTTAGTGGTAGGACAACTACAAGTCATACAGGTACTGGACATGAAGGGTCTCCATTTTGTATCTAAATTAGTCAACAAATTATCCATGTAATTCACTTTCTAGCTTGAAGTAGGCAATTCTCGTATGTAGGCTGATCGTCGTCACGATATGGAAGCATGGTCATGTAAAGTTCATCATCATTAGCCCGGCACTCATCCGGCTCTGCTGAATTCCCGTGGACTACAGGGCAAACTGAATTACCGGGTACAGGGGGTTTAGCTTGGGAATTCTCCCGACTGTCTGACTTCGTCAAACGTCCATAATCACCCCCAGAGGTCTTCGTTAGCGGCTGATACATTTTCTCGACCGTATCTGCGTTTTCGATTCCAGTGGCAACTGTTTCCCGACGCCCACGTGATTGGCAAGGCGTCAAGTTTTGATATGTGTGCTGTGCAACATTTGTTAGTCCCAACTTTCCTTCATCATTTACACATCCATCCTTGGCTGAATTCTCGTGCACTACAGCGCATTCTGAATTACCGTATGATCGCTTCAAAGGTTGATAAACATTCCCAGAGTTCTTGGTCAAAGGGTGACACATTTTAATTTCAGGGGTAACTGTTTCCATAGCAACAGGTCTGACATCATCACCTTCACACCCACGTGATTGCCTCGTCAGACATTCATAAGGCTCACAGTAGATCGGTTCCTCAATCTTCGCTTCGTTTTGTGAAGCATTGTCGGCAGTTTGAGGATTTTCGTCGATATATATATGATCGTTAGGTTCTGTTTGTTTTCGTGTCAGCTGACTATTCCGTCGACGATAAACCACGAAACCGATAACAACACAAACAATGACGACGAGAACAGATACGCCAAGGACGATAGGTAGAAGCGGGTATGCTTGGTCGTCAGTTCTTTTGTCTTTAGAAACTTGACTTCCTAACACATTTAAAAGCAAGTAAAATTTTATAGTCACATTAGAGGCATGGGATACTGAGAAATAAGCAAAAAATGCCGCTTTATTCCTAGCATTCCTAGCGCTGTTTCCCACGAATTTTTTTCCAAACTTGTGGGAAATAACTGTTCATACAATAATCTAGTAACGCCCTAGCTGAAACATGCACGTGATTTGTGGTATTGATGGGTTATTTACTAAGAGGATCGTCACGGATAGTTTGTTTTTGCGTTTTTATCCGCCATCCATAACCATTGGTCTGCTATGTACATACTAACAACAATACTTCCACAGGAAGCCCACATTTTCAACATATATATAAGTAGAATATGAAAAAACAATCCACGCAACTTGTAACTTTTAAATATCTGTTTATTCGTACGTTTCGGCCATTCATATATGAGACAGGGAGCCCAACACTACAGATTGACTATATCTATAGTTACCCTAAATATATATATGAGACAGGGAGCCCAACACTACAGATTGACTATCTATAGTTACCCTAAATTCTTCACTGTTGTGCACTAGCGAGCGAGTTGATAGTATACAGGCATGGTCTGCGCTTCCTATCACATTCTTCTAACTGTCCCTTCTACTCAGCCCTTCCTTAACATTTTAGGACGTAACTATACAATATAGGGTTGTAAACTTACTGATGCCACAAAGATCTCCTTGCCACTCCTCAACACACGTGCATTTCCCAGTCACTGGGTCACATGACGCCTTGTTATGACATAAGCACTTTGATCGACAGTTTTTACCATGGTAACCAACAGGACAAGGATTACTACAGTCGGCACCAGTCCACCCCTTTAGGCAGTCACATGATCCATCCACTTTGCTACACGTGGCGTTGTTTTGACATGCGCAGTCCTTTTTGCAACCAAGACCATACTTCCCTTTCTGGCAGAAATCTTCACACCTGCAAAACATGGTCGGAAACAGTCGTTTCATACAAAGTTCAACTTATGAATATACGAATTGTACATACCTTATGCCTGTGTAACCAGGCCTGCACTCGCACACGCCAGTCACGTGATCACACGTGGCACCGTGCATGCAGTTGAAGCATGTCTGAGCACAATTGTAGCCGTACGTTCCCTGAGGACATTTCTGGTTGCATATATCGCCCTGTTTGTCAAATATATGTGCTAAATGTCAAGCTTCCTTTGGTTCAGATTCGTAGCAAATAGTTAAAAGGTCAGTAACTATATTCAAATTTATCCCAAAAAATAGAATGTAAAGCCAATCAGAAAGCAGTAAAGTCGTTTTATATTTGGCGGTATTGAACTGCCTCTTCCCGTGAGGCACATGCTACGATTTTCTGTATTTTCTATGGTGTGGGATAAAATACTATAAAAATATAATGAAATAGCTGCGCTTATGTTAATGCCGTAAGTGACTACTGCATTTACGTCATCATTTGTTTTGGCAATATATTTGTCAATCTACTCACAGTCCATCCCGCTGTACAATTACACGTGCCATTCACGTGATCACACGTGGCTCCATTCTGACATGCGCATAGAAGTGAGCAGTTTTGACCATAAAAACCATTGGAACAAGGTGTATCACATCTGGTAGAAGACAAGAAAAAAGTATGAATGAATAGAGTTGTCACTTCCACGTAAACGTTTAATTATAACGCCGAGCTTTCGGACAGTGTCCTTCTTCAGGGCAAATGAAAATGTTACATTGAATGACGTACAATGGCCTTTTAGATAAGAAAAAAGTAGTCATCAAAACGCAGCAGAGTTGATTGTCGACTTGGAATACTCAACAAATCTAAGATTGCAAATACAGTTATTCTCAAAAAGAACGATATTTCCTTCTTGTCAAATGACAGTTCTTTCAGTGTTGAAATATATAGTAGAAACAAAAAGGAGTTTCGAAAATGAAAAAAAAATGTTCATCAAACTTGTCGCGCAACGTTGCTACAGAGCAAGTTATAGTCCGATGTTGCTTGTTTTACAGCCCCGGTCCCAAACTTGTCACAAAACAAAAGCATTTGTTGCGAGTTTGAAAAAGTCAACTTTTCGCAACAAATTTACTTTTTGTTGCTCTTTCCTTGTCACGTAACATTTTACCTAAACCCGCACCTTGTAACTGCAACTAGCGAATCAGCGTGCAGAATTCGTCATGAAAGTTACAACTTGCAAGAAAAGTTGTTGTCTTGAAGTTAGTAACATCGTTTTATAACTTGCTCTGCACCGGATACCATAATACTAAGAGAGCAAAACTGGTGGATTGATGTCTGCGCGATATGCTTGGCGCTTAAGGGTTTTTTTTTATTTTTAGTAACAGGAAGTTGACGCCATCGCGCGCGCAAACAATGAAATTTGATAATTAAGTTTGATAAGTTTGTTTCCCGTATTTACTCGCCTTTACAGAGATCGACTGTATAACAATAACATTGTCACTCGGAAAGATATTAGATATGTATGCGTTTGTGTCATTAATTTGCTCGAAAAAAAACCAAGCACAGACGGGGTTTAAGCCCGTGACCGTTTCATTACCAGTCAGACACTGCCGGGGTTCCTGTGGCCAGCAGATCGTAAGTTCGTATTTATACTCAGATCACTCTGAAAGATATTGTATATGTTTGCAAACATTGTAGCTCTTAACGAGTCATTCCGATCAGAGTGATCTCAGTATATATACAAACTGGAAACTACGACATGCTAACCACAGGAACCCCGGTAGCTCCGCCAGTGATCAAAGTGTCTGACCGGTACTCAGAAGGGTTCATATCGCGTTTGGGCTGAGTTTATTTCCGACCAGATGAGACAAACACACATATCTATAATAGTGCAAGATTGTTTTCTCATTTTGGTTAGTGCTCTATATGTTCGTGAGAATTTCCACTTACTTGAGCCCGCGATATCCCGGTGCACACGTGCAGGTTCCATTGATGGGATCACAATAAGCACCATTCATACATTCACACTTCTGTTTACACTTGTCACCATAGTAACCTTGGTCACATGACTTGCTGCAGTAAGTCCCACCCTGGGGTACAAGTACAACTACCAGTGTGGGGTGAACACTTGGCGTTGTTTTGACAAAGACAGTCGTGAGTGCAGTGAGGACCCCATTTGTGTGGTGGACAATCTACAGGGAAAAAATCAATAGATCGCTAATTGACTGACCGACTGACTGACCGACCGACTGACATACTGACTGGCTGAACGACTGAATGACTGAATGACTGACTAACTGACTGACTGACTGACTGACTGAAAGACAGACAGAGGGGGCCGGGGACGTACAGTTGGAGGAACTGGCATGCAAAAATGACTTGGGTGATCATACCTCTGTCACACAGTTTGCCATAGTAACCAGCATTGCACGAGCAATAGTTGGGTTTGGTGCACCTGCCATTGACACATGCTGGAGCACATATCGCTGTAAATGGAAGACGTCCATTAATTAATGCATGAAAATTCATCGATCTAGAAAATAAGTTTTCTTACACGTTGCTCTTGAAAAGATGAATTGGACTCCGTCTCAAAAATCATTTCTCTCCCTCTCGCTTTCTCCTCCCCACCTCTCTTTCCTCCTCTTTGTTACAAATATGTCAATATTGCATATGTCCTTGTATTTACCAACTGAACAGCTGCTCCCCTTTGACTTCCATCCTTTACAGCATTCATATTGCGTTCTGTAAGCTATCCTCGTAGCTTGACGGTACCGTGTACCATAAACCGTTCTGGAAAATAAATCATCATAACTCTCTTTTCTCGTTTTTCTTTTCTTCTTGTTGTTGTTGTTTTTCTTATCATATTTACAGAATATAAAGTTTTAATAACATGCAGTCTGAAAAATGCTGAATTTTTGTCGCGATGTTTAGTTAAATATTCAGTATCACTAACTTGTAACGAGTACAGCGTTTCCAACCAAACAAGCCACATTTAGTTTTATAACTTCCATGGTAGGTGTACCGATATGACTGTTTGTAACTCTGTCGATATCTAAGAATAATAAAAACAGTCATTAGAAATCGGGTCAATGTTAACATGAAAGCAAACAGCTATTGACCGATTCGAAATATGGCGACAAATTTGAATAACTATTAGTTCTGGACTGACTAGCCTCGTGTTCACGTGGAAACACAAAAGGACCAAAAGCGTTTTCACATGAATGAGAGGCTAGTCAGTATAAAACAATAGTTATTCAAATTTGCCGCCATATTTCGAATCGGTGCAGTATATGCCCAAGGTTCTTGGGTATCGATCTAAAAGATCGGTCCAAAACGTGTATAAGAATTCTGTCTGTAAAGACGTCAACGAAGTGTACATAGAGATGATTTTTTTTGTTTTCATGAAAAGTTTAGTTCTTATAAATTTTTATTTTATCTTATTTTGTTATTTCATTTTTTTTTTCAGTCAGATCGAGAGTTACAAGAGAAGCAAAAACCCTACTATTTCTATTTGATAACAGAATCAAGAAACAAGCCTCAATCTTGCCAATAAAATGAGCTTTTTAAAATCATGTAATTCCAAAATTCACAGGACAGAAGAATAATTACCATAACTGGAGAGAGCATGTCAAAACTAGTAAAACAAAGTCAGCTCAAAGCTCACGAAGACTGACAAAGACTGATGAGTTTTCAATTAAAAATCCAAATTATGAAAAAAATTCATTGTTAGGCAAGATGCATACCAGCAAAGGTTTTCTTACAAAATTCACACTTTTCAAAAATCACATATTTGCGAGTTTTGTGCTCATTTTCTTCGAACTTCACTGTTTTGTTAATTGCTTTCCAGCTATGGTTATAATTTTTCTGTTTAACTGATTTAAAAATTCTTGATAAGAGCTCATTAAATAAACTACTCACTGGAAATTTTTGTCCATTTCCTATGACAGGAAACTATATGTAGGAAACTGCAACTTCCTACTTATTTCCTATGATTGGAAATTGAAACGTAGGAAGTTCGTAGGAAAATACAATTCCCAAGAAAGAGAAAATGTTATCAGTTCCTATGTTATCAGTTTTCATCGTATTATTTCCTATCATAGGAAACATGTAGGCAAATGGAATTTTCCTATGGTAGGAAATATATAGGAAACATCTAGGAATCTGCAATTTCCTATGATAAGAATTGGACAGAATGTAGGAAATTGCAATTCCTAGTACGTATTGCCTACTTATTTCCTACATATTTGCTTCATAGGACAAATGGACAAAAATTTCCATTATATACTGTCTGTCATTGGCGTCAGAGAGTAAATCTATTTGCACGTTTTTAGGAATTTCTGAATTCTCTACTTTTATAATAACCATAAACACGTTTTGTTTTGGGGATAGACATTATGGAACTGACTAAAGGGTCTGAAATCTTCATCGGCTTTAGTCTCCCACCAGTTTCATTTTCGAAACTGAAGAATAAATGTTAGAAGACCAAAGATAAAGCGACACTTGTTGCAACGTGTTTTGAATAAAAATAAAATACTTTCCCGTTTCAAAATATATGACCGACTCACTTCAATCGTAACACGAACTTACCTGACCATCCTGAAGCAGACGTTGTGTCCTTTTGGGTGAAGAGTTTCTGTGCTTTCATCGAGAAGAACCAGTAGAAACACACAGAAACTTAACCAGATTACTGTATATTTTGCTGTAGACATTTAATGCTCGGTAAAGCAAACAGAAATACAATGTAACAATTAACGTTAAGGATTCAGTCGAGGTGCGCAGTTCGCTGCTGAAGCCGCAATAATATTGTAAATATTTTAGTTTCGCTTAAACAGTGTGACGTGTCATAGTTGCGTATAGCAATTCACCTTTCATTCCCTATTGTTTACTCATTCAGACTTTCATTATAAAAGACTGGCAATTCTCAAAGAAATATCATGTGATCTAAAATAGGCAACATTGTCTGAACACCTCTCCCCAATCTCACCCTTGTTCTCACTTCCCCCTTCCCAGGAGTTCCAGCAGCATCGAGTAATTCTATCCGGTCATGAGACCCTTCAATTATATTTTGTTTTCTAAGAAAGCCCTGCAATAAGTCGCCAATTACTGAATTACTAAGGCTATAACAAAGTTATTGTCTGTCCTAATGTATTGTGTTGGCAATGCATTATCGTGTTTGGTGTTATGGACGCTAACACTGAGTGGACAAGCCAAAGCAAGTTTGGATCCAAATGGAACCAACGTCTGCAGCGAACAAGGAAGGTATAGGACTTGAATTGTATTCCGGTTTAAATTAACCCCGAAATGAAATGAGAACTAAAAATGTCATTTGTTTTAGACTTATGTTCAACATGGAGGAATTAAAATCGGGATAGAAAAAAATATACTTATTTTACTGATTTATGGATTGATCACGTGTGACATATTCGGAACAACTGTTGATACTGCTCGCTAAAATTATCGATTCGCACTTTCAGGACGTGTCGGGGAAATCCGGATTTTATTTCCTAGTTTCTTTATGGACGGTTTATATCCGATTCTACAGAGCAGTGCTCACGACATTATCAATTGAAAAAATTGAAAAAATCAAGACCATACGGCCAAAGAAAACTATTATAAAAGAGAAAACGAAAGAAAAAGTAACTCATTACAAGCATGTTCCATCACAGGCATACCATCCTCAAAAATAAAGATTAATAGTTACTGAACACTTCTGACTAGTTTATTTGAGGGTTTGAGGCGTATTTACTTACGTTGAGTTTTGAGCTGCGTTCCCACAAACAGAAGAGACAACAAAACTCCGCTCAAAACTTAACGGCCTATTAAAAGCTAAGTAAATACGCCTCAAACCCTCAAAATAAACCAGTCAGAAGTATTTAGTAACTATTAATCTTTATTTTGAACAAACTTTCGAAGAATAGATTAGAAAAGGAAAGCCTTTCAGAGGCAAAATAAAACTCATACTATTCAACTACCAAACAAACGGTTGAATTACAACACATGATCCCAAACTCACTAAACTGGAAACTAACCCGATAAACGTTGAGGATGGTAAGCCTGTGGTTCCGTGTACAAATGATCACACAATTACAGTAACGCTCTCTTGTATATTTGTCTTTGGTTTAGTTATGTCCAATTCTACATAGCATCTTATCAGAAAAGTGTTACGAAGCGAGTTAGCTATTCATGTCAAAGCGGACTTTGGAAAATGTGTTATAAGAATCAGTAAGTAAACCTAATTAAGACATGTACATACATTACTAAAGGAAGCGCCCGAGGGGGGAGGGGAAGGCTTATATTTGGTCAGACATGGATTGGGTATGTACGACGCCGCGGCCAAGGCCGGAGACCGGAAACACCCCAAAAATGTCAGCGCCAGTTCCCGGAAAAATCTCATTTCAACGAATCCTAGATAGCAGAAAAAGTTTATTTTGAGGGTATTTTTTGCCACCGCAAACTGATTCATTTATGTTATACGCAAATTCATCAATGTTACTACCAATTTTAGAATCCTAAAATTCGGTCCTGTCACACATCCATGTTGCAAACTTTATATTTGAAGCAACCTACTTTCCCCTTCCTCACCCCCTTCCCCCTTCCCCTCCCACCCCCCCCCCCCCCCCCCTTTCCTGGTGTACGGCGAAAGGAATAAAAAAAAACAGTTTTGCAAAATTAGTATAGCTCGATATGTCCTTGGGTTCTTTTGGATCTAGTGAGAATGCTTGTAATCAATACACTTCCACACCCCTTTCCCCATTCCAATTTTGCTGTCTCATTGGCAAATTAAAGGAGCGATGATATTAGGCGGTGGGGTGGGATCGAGACGTGCGCGCAAGAATTACCTACGTAAACACAACCGAAAAAATGACTAACACACGAAAACCAATCCGCTTTCTTGAACGTTCATATTTTATGTGTCGGGAGTAAGAAAAACGTAGACTTGTTTACCATTGCTATTTTTTCCCTAATTCATTGTATTCTTACATGTGCAAGGGTTTACTACATGGCTGCTCATAAATATTTGTACAGAACGGCTTACAAGACTGTATACCTCTGCTGTCATGGCTGGAGTCAAGTTGGCACATCGTGTACAACACGTATGTATGATAAATCACGTAACGTAACGATTCAATAACAGAACGTATATAATGAAACGTTACAATATCGGTAGTAACCAAGTCTGTATCATTATTCGGAAATGTATTCATTAAACTGTTAGAGTGAGATATTGTTCCGATATATAGTATATATAATGGTAATAGAACTGAGTGGAGTGCAATTTGGGCTGAAATCACAAGAGTGATTACAAAATTGCACGACCGCGTAGCGGGAGTGCAATTTGTTAATCACGAGTGTGATTTCAGCCCAAAATTGCACGACACGAAGTTCTATTACCTATTAATCATATTCATTTTGAAATCACAACAAAGATTCAAACTCTTTTATCAGGCTGCAGTTCCGACAAAATGACAAAATGATGCTATTAATGATTCAAAATAGTGCGATTAATGCTTAAATCGCACACTTTTTAACCAATCAGATTGCAGAATTTGTGAGTGATTTCAAAATGGATATGATTAGTTATGTTATTGAATTGTTCCGTTCTGTTATTTGAGATGCCTCATCGAGACATCTATTCGTTTGTGCATTCATATTAATCACTGAATCGTTTGCACTTTCACTGGATCGTTTGCACTTTTGAGGCACCATCACCGTGTGCTTTCTGCTTTGAAAAGTGCAGAATCGTTTAGTAGCTTTAGTTCTTGTCCTACACGAATCTAATCTGCTGTTTAGTGTAGCTTGATGAAATACCTGGCATGTAGTATTGAGCACTGATGGACAGCTATTGACAAATGCAAAGTCCTTTTCCTGAATACAGATCTGATCAGTGAAGATTTGAAAAAAATATCGGCTTAGATATTATTAGATATTGTGATGATTGATCGAGTAATTGATCTTTATCATATCATAAAGCGATATGTTCTCAAGGATGTTCTAATGGTAACTGCATAAGTCCTAATGCCTGTTCATGCTTCTCTGGTTACCATGGCAACTCATGTAGTCAACGTAAGCATCGTGCGGACGTGCTGTATCTTTTTAGCCACTCTTTCCTTCTCATTCAGTCCCTAATTCCCTTTCCTTCCCATACCTAAATATAAGTTTTGTTGATTTTATGCCCGTTTTGGTTTTACTCGTTGTTTTACTTTATTTTCTTACGACAGCTTGTCCTTCGAATAAGTGGGGTCCCGGATGTAACAGCACGTGCAAGTGCAACAATGACGCCACTTGCAACAAACGTAACGGCTCCTGTTCGTGCTCACCTGGTTGGCAAGGAGATACATGTGCGTTGCCATGCAAACAAGGTTTCTATGGTAACTACTGCTTGCAAATGTGCGCATGTCAAAACGGCGCCACTTGTGATCACGTGACAGGTAAATGTTTTTGTGAACCCGGCTATCAGGGAAAGTTATGCGAGAAACCTTGTGCTGCTGGTTTCTATGGAAACGGGTGCTCAAAAAAGTGCGAGTGTATCCGTGGATCTTGTGATCACGTGAGTGGCACGTGCTCTTGTCCAAATGGGCACATGGGAACGAGGTATGTATCCTAATAAACTAGTTAATTATTATTCACATCTTTCTTCAATCACGTCTCAACTGCTGCCAATGAAATCTCTTTATGTGCTTCATCATTTCTGGATCGTGATTATCATCAGAGAATGCATCAAAAACCCACTTAAATTTTACGGTTTTTTTTAGGTGTGGTGAGTCGTGTCCCGATCACACGTTTGGAACAAACTGTTCCCAAGTCTGCTCCTGTCCTACAAATTCTACTTGCAATTCAGTTGACGGTTCATGCGTCTGCGCAAAGGGTTTTACAGGAGAATCGTGTGAAAGTAAGTGCTCATTGGGTTACTATGGCAACAACTGTCAATCAAAATGTAATTGTAATGAAGGTCAGACATGTGATCCTGTTGATGGGAGATGTATATGTGGTATCACGTGTCGAAAAGGTAATTATTAACGACAATATGTAGGCCTATAAACTTCAAGTTATTAGAAGATGACTCCGCTCGCGCTGACAAATACACCTTTTTCGAGTTTGTTCACACCACTGTCAAATTAAACAACACACATACTACTAGCGAAGGGTTAGCCTCGAGACAAGGTCGATTATTGGAAAATACCAGCAAGAAAAGCAAAACATTTAGACTAAGAACAATACAGAAATCGATTTTAATCCCATGTTTGGGTCTCAGATGGGTTTTTCTTGAAAACTGAAGGCTAACCCTGCATAAATATGTCTTTTGTCAAGAAGCTCAGCGGACTCAAGCAAATGGAAATTGGAATAATTATGTTCAAAATGACCGACGTCGACAAGAGGAAGAGGGCGCGAGTGAAAATAAGTGAATTGGCGTCCTGAACGCGTCGTCACGACGTTGTCACGGTAGTCACGCAACGAACAAATGTGACGTCATCTCACGTGCTGTTCTCGCGTGGCATCGCGTGTCATAAAACCTTTACAACATGAGAAATGGATGTTCATTGAATTCATAGTTTCGGAAAAAATTCCTACAAGCGGTTTTCTCCCTTCTCTCCTCCTTCCTCATTAGCACATTTTACAATATTCGATTTGATTGTTTTAATATATTTTAGGAGACAAAGCTTCAAAAAACAAAAGAAGTGACAACAAAGAAGACACGCTTCTACCTATCGTCCTCAGCGTATCTATTCCAGTCATTGTTGCTTGTGTTGTTATCGGTTTCGTGGTTTATCGCCGAAAAAACAGCCAGCAAACACGAAAACAAACCGAAATCTACGAGAACCCACAAACAGCTCTACAAGACGGAGGTGAGAATAGAGAAATGTTGAACACGAATGTGGTAGAAAACCCGTATCAAGGCCTGGCACCCAGGCAATCTCATGGCCGTCATGGTCATGACGTCAGACCTGTTGCTAAAGAAACAGCTACAATTGGAATAGAAAACCCGGCTATTGCTAATGAAATGTATCAACCATTGGAAATGAATCCTGGTGATGTTTATCAGCCTCTGAAAAAGTCAAGTAATATTGGAAGTAATAAAACTAAATCCCCGGTACCACACAATACTTCGGAATCTCCTGTACTCTACGGGAATTTAGAAAAGTACGATTGCCAGTCTAATGATGATGAACTTTACTTAACCGTGCTACCAGACCTTGAATATAGCAAAGAACAGGAAAGGAAATCTCCAATAGACGACAAAACTTCTGATTCCTCACCACTCTACGAGAATTTAATTGATGAATGCCGGAGTAATGGTGATGAACTATACTTACCAGTACTTCCTGATCATGACGATACTCAACCTACATACGAAATATTGCCTGCTTCAAGCTAGAAATTGAACTATGATCTACGAAGCACAACCTGATGACATATTTGTAATGAATTTAAGTAAATTAATGAGAGAGGTTTTTCACTTACTGTCAAACTAGAAATGCTACAAAAACCGGAACAAATCATATAGACTTAGTTAAAGACCCTGCCATGATCTGTAGTGAATAAACTATTGGGACTTGTAGTGAATGATAGAAAATGACAGTAATCAGTTAGGGTGAACTGATTTGATCATTAGCATTCTTCGCAATAAAGTGTAATAGAGCTACATTTTATGCTCAATATCGTCAATCATTAACTTTATATCTCAATGTTTCAACTATCTCTGATGATGAATATTATTTAGCCTTTAAAAGAACAGTTTGATAATAAGACTTTGAGTGCATGTTTTAATATCTAAGTCAAATGAATCATGGTCATGTTAAAACATATAAATTGGAACACACTTCACATATTGAGAGTTCTCTTTTAAAGATTTAATCTATATTATATGATTTATCAGTCCTTAAGTTCTCCGTCAAGATGACATTCAATACACTATTTCAACGATAATTACTTTTAGCTTTCTGTTCATAACCCCGTACAATTAGAAGTAAACACCAATGTTTACAATGCTCGGTAAAGCGAACAGAAATACAACGTAACAATTAACGTTAAGGGTTCAGTCGAGGTGCGCAGTTCGCTGCTGAAGCCGAAATAATATTGTAAATATTTTAGTTTCGCTTAAACAGTGTGACGTGTCATAGTTGCGTATAGCAATTCCCCTTTCATTTCCTATTGTTTACTCATTCATACTTTCATTATAAAGGCTAATTTACACGCTACAGTGTTTATTCGGGAAAAGGAAGAATCGGCCCGATTTGCAGAAATCGGCTACAAATTTTTTTGTGTCGGGCCGATTTTTTGAAAGGAAAATCAAATGAATTGGAGCGCAAAAACAATGGATTTCAAATCGGGCCGACAAATCGTGTCGTGTAAATCGGCCTTAAAAGACTGGCAATTCTCAAAGAAATATCATGTGTTCTAAAATAGACGACATTGTCTAAACACCTCTCCCTAATCTCACCCTTGTTCTCACTTCCCCCCATGACCCCCCATCCCAGGAGTTTCATCGAGTAATTCTATCCGGTCATGAGATCCTTCAATTATATTTTGTTTTCTAAGAAAGACCTGTAATAAGTCGCCAATTACAGAATTTATACCAAGGCTATAACAAAGCTATTGTCTGTCCTAATGTATTGTGTTGGCAATGCTTTATTGTGTCTCGTGCTATGGACGATAACACTGAGTGGACAAGCCAAAGCAAGTTTGGATCCAAGTGGAACCAATGTCTGCAGTAAACAAGAAAGGTGCAGAACTTGAATTGTGTTAAGGTTTAACAATTAATCCCGAAATGAACTGAGAACTGAAAAATATCATTTGTTTTAGACTTATGTTCAACATGGAGGAAAATCGGGATAGAGTAAAATCTAATTATTTTACTGATTTTTGGATTTTAATATGATCATGCGTGATATTCGGAACAACTGTTGACACTGCTCGCTAGCTTTCACAATTCGGATTTTATTCCCTAGCTTCTTTATGGACGGTTTATATCAAAAGACCAATGCTCACAATGTGATCAATTGAAAAAATCAAGACCATACCAAAGAAAACTATTATAAAAGAGAAAACAAAAATTCAAGCATGTAATTGTTCATGTGCAAATGATCACACAATACAGTGATACTCTCTTGTATGTTTGTCTTTGGTTTAGTTATGTCCAAGTCTACACAGCATCTTATCAGAAAAGTGTTACGAAGCGAGTTAGTTATCTATGTCAAGGCAGGTTTTGGAAAAAGTGTTATAAGAATCAGTAAGTAAACTTTGTAAGCAAGCGCCCGAGGGGGGAGGGGAAGGCTTATCTTTGGTCAGACATGGATTGGTATGTACGGCGCCGCGGCCGAGGCCGGAGACCGGAAACACCCCAAAAATTTCAGCGCCAGTTACCGGAAAAATCACATTTCAACGAATCCTAGAGAGCAGAAAACGTGTATTTTGAGTTCTTTTTACTGCCACCGCAAATTCATTAATGGTGAAAAAAATCACTTTTCAACAAATCCTAGATAGCAGAAAAAGTTTATTTTGAAGCCTATTTTAATTCCGCTTTCTAGAACTTACTTTCATATTTTATATATCAGGAGTAAGGAAAACGTAGACTTGTTTACCATTGCTACTTTTTCCTAATTCATTTTATTTTTGCTTGTGAAAGGGTTTACTACCAGACTGCATATAAACAGTTGTACAGAACGGCTTACAAGACTATATACCTCTGCTGTCATGGCTGGAGTCAAGTTGGCACATCGTGTACAACACGTATGTATGATAAATCACGTAACGTAACGATTCAATAACACAACGTATATTGTCGTAAATATATTATATTAAAATGTAAATGGGTTGCCTGTGTAATCTCTAATTATGATGTCATCAAAGAGAGAATGTAATTAGTATCAATTAGAGTGTAATTAACATCAGTGAGTTCACATAAAACATCAGTCTTGGAAACCCCAAACAAGTCTGCTGCCTGTTCTGCCCCACCAACGGGTTTTCAAGACACTGGTGCCGAAACCCGGAACTAAAACCATGTCCCGGGGGCAGAATAGGCAGGCACTACGACACAGCAGAACAACATCCAGAAAGCAGTGCAAACACTTTGTCAGTCAAGCAGAACGATTAATAGATTTTGAAACTGTCAGTCTGTCAAAAGTAGAGAAACTACTCAACCAAGCTAGAACAAAACTG
Source organism: Telmatactis stephensoni (assembly GCA_029948255.1). Taxonomy (NCBI): domain Eukaryota; kingdom Metazoa; phylum Cnidaria; class Anthozoa; order Actiniaria; family Isophelliidae; genus Telmatactis; species Telmatactis stephensoni. The sequence continues at coordinate 48,088 of JALIZF010001226.1, forward strand.
GACGAAACATCGGCACTAGACATAAAGTTAGCCATGACCTTTGACGATCAAGAATCAATCGATAGAGAAGTTGAAGCCGCTCTTGACGACCAAGACCAACTGTTAATTCGCATTTCCAAAATCCAGAAGCTGATCGATTCAAAGAACCGCAGCCAGCTAAACGAAGTAAACAGCAAAGCGAACCTAAGTCCTTTCTCAGCACTCCTAGCAACAAATCTAGAGTATTTGACGTTTGACACACTAGCAAAGAGCAATGTCATTCAAAGCACTGTTGCAGCAACCACTGAAAGTTTTGTACCGCTGGACAGTCATAACATGAAAGCAAAGCAAAATGGCATTGCTAGAACGTCGAACGGCAAACCAGAGCATAAACGTGAAACGAAAGAGCTAGGGGTGGATCTAAAGCAGGACAGGAAGAAACACCATAGCATTGGGAATAAAGTTTGGCTAAACGAAAAAACACGATCCATAAGAATAAGAAAAGGGAAGACACAACCAAGAAGACCAGGCAAGAACCAAAGGAATAATGCAAACTGTAAACGAACAGAAACTGTGTCCAGCATCCAAACACTCGTTACAATCCTGAAGCAAACAAAGTGCCCCCTTTGGTGGGCAGGATCCTGCAAGCGACTAATAAGACCTTTGAAGAAATGCTATAGACAGTCTAAACTTGCAACTTGCAACTTTCGGCCGCCCGGGAAGGTGTCGTAAATATATTATATTAAAATGTAAATGGGTTGCCTGTGTAATCTCTAATTATGATGTCATCAAAGAGAGAATGTAATTAGTATCAATTAGAGTGTAATTAACATCAGTGAGTTCACATAAAACATCAGTCTTGGAAACCCCAAACAAGTCTGCTGCCTGTTCTGCCCCACCAACGGGTTTTCAAGACATATATAATAAAACGTTACAATATCGGTAGTAACCAAGTCTGTATCATTATTCTGAAATGTGTTCATTAAACTGTTAGAGTGAGATATTGCTCCGTTATATAGTATATGTTATGTTATTGAATTGTTCCGTTCTGTTATTTGGGGTGCCTCATCGAGACATCTATTCGTTTGTGCATTCATATTAATCACTGAATCGTTTGCACTTTTGAGGCACCATACACCGTGTATTTTCTGCTTTGAAAAGTGCAGAATCGTTTAGTGGCTTTAGTTCTTGTCCATTATTCGAATCGAATCTGCTGTTTAGTGTAGCTTGATGAAATACCTGGCATGTAGTATTGAGCACTGATGGACAGGTATTGACAAATGCAAAGTCTATTACCTGAATACAAATCTGATCAGTGAAGGGGATTTGGAAAAATATCGACTTAATTATTTGTGATGATTGTTCGAGTAATTGATCTTTATCATATCATAAAGCAATATGTTCTCAAGGATGTTCTAATGGTAACTGCACCGGTCCTAATGCCTGTTCATGCTTCTCTGGTTACCATGGCAACTCATGTAGACAACGTAAGTATCGTGCGGACGTGCTGTATTTTTTAGCCACTCTTTCCTTCTCTTTCAATCCCTAATTCCCTTTACCTAAATATAATTTTTGTTGATTTTATGCCCGTTTTGGTTTTACTCGTTGTTTTACTTTATTTTCTTACGACAGCTTGTCCTTCGAATAAGTGGGGTCCCGGATGTAACAGCACGTGCAAGTGCAACAATGACGCGACTTGCAACAAACGTAACGGCTCCTGCTCGTGCTCACCTGGTTGGCAAGGAGATACATGTGCGTTGCCATGCAAACAAGGTTTCTATGGTAACTACTGCTTGCAAATGTGCGCATGTCAAAACGGCGCCACTTGTGATCACGTGACAGGTAACTGCACATGCAAACCTGGATGGCAAGGAATGTACTGCAACATCACTTGTGACTCCGGTTACTATGGTGATCAATGTAAACAGATCTGCCGATGTCAAAACAATGCTGCCTGTGATCACGTGACAGGCAAATGTTTTTGTGAACCCGGCTATCAGGGAAAGTTATGCGAGAAACCTTGTGCTGCTGGTTTCTATGGAAACGGGTGCTCACAAAAGTGCGAGTGTATCCGTGGATCTTGTGATCACGTGAGTGGCACGTGCTCTTGTCCAAATGGGTACATGGGAACGAGGTATGTATCCTAATAAACTAGGTAATTATTATTCACATCTTTCTTCAATCACGTCTCAACTGCTGCCAATGAAATCTCTCAGTTATGTCCTTCATCATTTCTGCATCGTGATTATCATCAGAGACATCAAAAACCCACTTAAACTTTACGTTGTTTTTAGGTGTGGTGAGTCGTGTCCCGATCACACGTTTGGAACAAACTGTTCTCAAGTCTGCTCCTGTCCTACAAATTCTACTTGCAATTCAGTTGACGGTTCATGCGTCTGCGCAAAGGGTTTTACAGGAGAATCGTGTGAAAGTGCTCATTGGGTTACTATGGCAACAACTGTCAATCAGAATGTAATTGTAATGAAGGTCAGACATGTGACCCTGTCGATGGGAGATGTATATGTGGTATCACGTGTCGAAAAGGTAATTATAAACGACAATATGTAGGCCCATAAACTTAACTTCAAGTCATTAGAAGATGACTCCGCTCGCGCTGACAAATACACCTTTCAAAATTATCCATTTGTCCAAGACAATAGAAGTTGGAGACATGCGCAGATGTTATCGCTTGCTGCTGAGTCAAGGTCGATTATTCGAAAATACCAGTGAGAAAAGCAATACATTTCGACTAAGAACAATACAGAAATCAATTTCAATCCCATGGGTCTTTCTTGAAAAGGAGGCTAACCCTGCATAAATGCGCCTCTTGTCAAGAAGCTCAGCGGACTCAAGCAAATGGAAATTGAAATAATTATGTTCAAAATGACCGAAGTCGACATCAGGAAGAGGGCGCGAGTGAAAATAAGTGAAATGGCGTCCTGACCGCGTCGTCACGACGTTGTCACGGTAGTCACGCAACGAACAAATGTAATATATTCGTCATCTCACGTGCTGTTCTCGCGTCGCGTCACGTATGCTAAATATGCATATTAAATCTCAGAACATGCTGGCCAATCAGAAAACGCCGTTTTGTTTTATTGCGTTACATAAAACATTTACAACATGAGAAATGGATGTTCATTGAATTCATAGTTTCGGAAAAAAATTCCTACAAGATTTTCTCCTTTCTCCCCTCTCTCCTCTTTCCTCATTAGCACTTTTTACAATATTCGATTTGATTGTTTGAATATATTTTAGGAGGCAAAGCTTCAAAAAACAAAAAAGCTGACAACAAAGTAGACACGCTTCTACCTATCGTCCTCAGCGTATCTGTTCTAGTCATTGTTGCTTGTGTTGTTATCGGTTTCGTGGTTTATCGCCGAAAAAACAGTCAGCAAACACGAAAACAAACACACGACAATCCAGTCTACGAAAACACGCAAACTAACAAAGTTCTACAGGACGAAGATGAGAATAAAGAAATGTTGAACAGCGAGAAACCAAGCTACATGGAGCTAACAAATGTGGTACAAAGCCCGTATCAAGGCCTGGCACCCAGGCAATCTCATGGCCGTCATGGTCATGACGTCAGACCCGTTGCTATAGAAACAGATACCAATGGAATAGAAAACCCGGCTGTTGCTAATGAAATGTATCAACCATTGACAAAGAATCCTGGTGATGTTTATCAGCCTCTGAAAAAGTCAAGTAATAAAGGAAGTAATAAAGCTAAATCCCCGGTACCCTACAATACTTCGAAATCTCCTGTACTCTACGGGAATTTAGGAAAGAACGATTGCCAGTCTAATGATGATGAACTTCATTTAACTGTACTACCAGACCTTGAATGTAGCAAAGACCAGGAAAGGAAATCTCCGATAGCCGACAAAACTTCTGATTCCTCACCACTCTACGAGAATTTAATTGATGAATGCCGGAGTAATGGTGATGAACTATACTTACCAGTACTTCCTGATCATGACGATACTCAACCTACATACGAAATATTGCCTGCTTCAAGCTAGAAATTGAACTATGATCTACGAAGCACAACCTGATGACATATTTGTAATGAATTTAAGTAAATTAATGAGAGGTTTTTCACTTATTGTCAAACTAGAAATGCTACAAAAACCGGAACAAATCATATAGGCTTAGTTAAAAACCCTTCTATGACCTGTAGCGAATAAACTATTGGGACTTGTAGTGAATGATAGAAAATGACAGAGATCAGTTAGGATGAACTGATTTGATCAATAACCTGATTCTTCGCAATAAAGTTTTGGCGACTTCCGTCTCGTTTAAGCGCTAATCTCAATTAAGCTTATCAAACATAACTTCCTAATTTCGTAATAAATGTTGAAAATAAAGAATAAAGAAAACGAAAATGAAAAGAAAAAAGTGAAATGACAACAATCAGCGTACACTGCGTCCAGTGTTCTGCCAAAGGGCCAACATCAACCGCGATCCTTTGCGCGCCTCAATTTTCGTATACGAAAATTCCGCCATCTTGAAGTGTTAGTAGTGCAATCAAATGTAATCTTAAAACATCCACGTTATATTTATAATATCGACTAGCATTTTTTGTTCAGAAGATTCTTCGAAGTCATTTCTCTTTTTAGTTTCGTATATTTATATTGTATGTAGGTTTTAAATCTCAAAATTGTGCTGATGTCGAAGGCGACTCGACATCGATCGCCGGGCCTAGCCTTCCAGGAAAGGAGAAAATGGTATTAAAGACTTCGGGAATCTGTATACGATCTGTTCTTACAACGAAAGATGGAAATGGGCTTTGAAAATTTTCAAATAGTGAATTTATAGAAGTTTTACTCCATCGTGTGGACATAAACAATTCAAGGTAAGGAAGTTTGTAAACTATTCTTGACACCGACAGTAAAAACATCGTCTTGATTGGTTATTTTTTGCTTTCTTTTTTTCTACCAAAAGTATGAAGTTATCTGGCAATGAAGAACTCCCACCAGACTGTCTTGTAGATGGTAAGTACCTTAGTCGATCGTAATTACTTGCCTGGAAATATTTTTACTACAGTCAGTACCGATTCACAATCATGAATGTGATGTAACTTTATGGGGAGTGTTTACATGACAATAGGATCAGCAGGCGAATCATCCTAACTGCTATACAATACGAATACGAGCAACAAAATCACTGAACTTGTCTAGCAACATTGCTGCGAAAGAAGTTGAAGAGCGATGCTGCGCGTTTTTCCACCCGAGCACAAACTTGTCTCGCAACAATTAAAATAGTTTGCTGCAAGTTGAGTGAATCCTGACTTCTGATTGGATCAATCACGAACACGAAGGAAGCCATTTCGCAGCTTACTGCCACATTTAGTCTTATATTTTAACTTCCTTGGTAGGTGTACCGATGTGACTGGTTGTAACTCTGTCGATATCTAAGAATAATAAAAACAGTCATTAGTAATCGGGTCAATGTTAACATGAAAGCAAACAGCTATATGCCCAAGGTTCTTGGCTATCGATCTAAAAGATCAGTCCAAAATGTTTGTATAAGAATTCTGTCTGTAAAGACGTCAACGAAGTGTACTTAGAGATGAAATTTTTTTGTTTACATGAAAAGTTTAGAAGTTCTTATAAATTTTATATTTTATTTTTCTCAGAGAGTTACAAGAGAATCAAAAACCCTACTATTTCTATTTGATAACAGAAACAAGAACTGAAGCCTCAATCTTGCCAATAAAATGAGCTTTTATCATGTAATTCCAAAAGTCACAGGACAGAAGAATGATAATTACTAAAACTGGAAAGAGTACGTCAAAACTAGTAAAACTGTGAAGTTTGAATGAAGTAAGCTCAAAACTCACGAAGACTGATGATTTTTCAAAAATCAGTCCAAATTTTGTATGAAAAAATTCGTTGTTAGGCAGGAGAGGTTTTCTTACAAAATTCACACTTTTCAAATTAAAATCACATATTTGCGAGTTTTTTTGCATGCTAATTACAAAATGTTCTTTCCAGCTTTGGTAATTATTTTTCTGTTTTCAAGTTTAAAAATTCCTGGTAAGAGCTCATTAAATAAACTACTCACTGGAAATTTTTGTCCATTTCCTATGACAGGAAACTATATGTAGGAAACTGCAACTTCCTACGTATTTCCTATGATTGGAAATTGAAACGTAGGAAGTTCGTAGGAAAATGAAATTTCCCATGAGGCGGAAAATGTTATCAGTTCCTATGATAGGAAATACTAATTGTATTATTTCCTATTATAGGAAACATGTAGACAAATGGAATTTCCTATGGTATGAAATATCTAGGAAATATGTAGGAATCTGCAATTTCCTATGATAGGAATTGGACAGAATATAATATAATAACCATAAACACGTTTTGTTTTGGGGATAGACATAGACTAGACATTATGGAACTGACTCATATGAAAGGGTCTGAAATCTTCAGTACTAGTAACTTTGGTCTCCCATCACCGACTAGTTTCATTTTCGAGAATGAAGAAGAAACGTTAGAAGACCAAAGATACAGCGACACTTGTTGTAACGTGTTTTGAATACAAATAAAATACTTTCCCGTTTCAAAATATATGACCGACTCACTTCAATCGTAACAAGAACTTGCCTGACTTTCTTGGAGCAGACGTTGTGTCCTTTTGGGTGAAGAGTTTCTGTGCTTTCATCGAGAAAAACCAGTAGAAACACACAGAAACTTAACCAGATTACTGTATAATTTGCTGTAGACATTTAATGCTCGGTAAAGCGAACAGAAATACAATGTAACAATTAACGTTAAGGATTCAGTCGAGGTGCGCAGTTTGCTGCTGATCGAAGCCGCAATAATATTGTTAATATTTTAGTTTCACTAAAAAAGTCTGACGTATCGTAGGTTGCGTTAGCAATTCCCCTTTCCTTTCCTATTGTTTACTCATTCATACTTTCATTATAAAACACTGGCAATTCCCAAGGAAATATCATGTGATCTAAAATGGGCAACATTGACTAAATACCTCTCCATAATCTCTCCTATTCCTTCAATTATATTTTGTTTTCTAAGAAAGACCTGTAATAAGTCGCCAATTACAGAATTACTAAGGCTATAACAAAGTTATTGTCTGTCCTAATGTATTGTGTTGGCACTGCTTTATTGTGCTTTGTGTTAAGGACGATAACACTGAGTGGACAAGCCAAAGCAAGTTTGGATCCAAGTGGAACCAATGTCTGCAGTAAACAAGCAAGGTATAGGACTTGAATTGTACTGATTTATGGATTTTAATATGATCACGTGTGAACTATAAAATAAATAAATTAGGAGTAGCTCATCACCCTTCCTTGCAGCTAAGTGCTGAATTATGAAGGGCGCAGCTCAACGTGATCGAGTCGAAGGTTTACAAGGGCGCTTTCATAACGAGACAATTGAACAATCACACATTTACATACAAATTTACATACACATACACGTAGCAGCCACCATACGACCCATGTCTGATCACGGAGCACAGCTTAGATCGAAACTAGTTCGTTTTTAATGAGGGAGGAAAAACCGGAGAACCCCAGAGAAAAAACCCTCGAAGCAAGGGAGAGAACGAACAAGAAACTCAAGCCACATGTGATGCCCCGTCTGGGGATCGAACGAGGGACCACAGCGGTGACAGACCGGCGCTCTCACCGCTCAGCCACCCTTGCTTCCCTATTCGGAACAACTGTTGATACTGCTCGCTAAAATTAAGGATTCGCGGACTTTCAGGACGTTTCGGGGAAATCCGGATTTTATTTCTTAGTTTCTTTATGGACGGTTTATATCCGATTCAAAGCAATGCTTACGATATGATCAATTGAAAAAATCAAGACCACACCAAAGAAAACTATTATAAAAGGGAAAACGAAAGAAAAAGTAATTCAACCATGTTCATGTGAAAATGATCACACAATTACAGTAACACTCTCTTGTATGTTTGTCTTTGGTTTAGTTATGTCCAAGTATACATAGCATCTTATCAGAAAAGTGTTACGAAGCGAGTTAGTTATCTGTGCGATTTTTGGAAAAAGTGTTATAAGAATCAGTAAGTAAACCTAGTGTAGACCTATATTGCTAAGGAAAGCGCCCAAATGAAGGGGAGGGGGGCTTGAGGGCATTTGGCCGAACACGGGTAGTGTGCGGCGCCACGACCCAGGCCGGAAATACCCCAAAATTCAGCGCCAAACTGGAAAAAAAATCACTTTTCAACGCATCCTAGATAGTAGAAAAAGTTAACTGATTGTGAGGGTTTTTCATTGCCAGCGCAAAATCAGTAATGCTTCTCCAAAAATGGTTTTACCAATTTTGCGAACCTAAACTCCAGTCCTGTCACGTTTCACATCCATATTATACCCCCTTCCCCCCCCCCCCCCCCACCCCCACGGGTGAAAAGCGAGAGGAATTTTGCCTCCGGGAAAGTGAAAGCAATTTTGCAAAATTATATCATATGCATAATAGCTTGATACCCTTTGAATCTTTTGAATCTAGCGAGAATGCTTGTAATCAATACATTTCTCCACGGCTTTTCCCATCGCAATTTTGCTGTCTGATTTTCAAAGCAGCGATGGTCTGAGGGGGTGGGGGTGGTAAGACGTGCACGCAAGAATTGCCCACGTAAACGCATCTGAACAAAATGCGCGCGAAAAAAAAATTTTCAGCTAATTCTCGGACGTACGTTCATTTTTTTATGTCGGGAGTGAGAAAAACGTGTTTACCATTGCTATGTTTTTATGCTTTCATTTTATTCTTGCTCGTGCAAGGGTTTACTACATGGCTGCTCATAAATATTTGTACAGAACGGCTTACAAGACTATATACCTCTGCTGTAATGGCTGGAGTCAAGTTGGCACATCGTGTACAACACGTATGTATGATAAATCACGTAACGTAACGATTCAATAACACAACGTATATAATAAAACGTTACAATATCGGTAGTAACCAAGTCTGTATCATTATTCTGAAATGTATATTCATTAAACTGTTAGAGTGAGATATTGCTCCGTTATATAGTATATGTTATGTTATTGAATTGTTCCGTTCTGCTATTTGAGGTGCCTCATCGAGATATCTATTCGTTTGTGCATTCATATTAATCACTGAATCGTTTACACTTTTGAGGCACCATACACCGTGTATTTTCTGCTTTGAAAAGTGCAGAATCGTTTACTGGCTTTAGTTCTTGTCCATTATTCGAATCTAATCTGCTGTTTAGTATAGCTTGATGAAATACCTGTCTATTACCTGAATACAAATCTGATCAGTGAAGGGGATTTGGAAAAATATCGACTTAGATATTATTAAATAGTGTGATGATTGATCGAGTAATTGATTTTTATCATATCATAAAGCAATATGTTCTCAAGGATGTCCTAATGGTAACTGCACCGGTCCTAATGCCTGTTCATGCTTCTCTTGTTACCATGGCAACTCATGTAGACAACGTAAGCATCGTGCGGATGTGCTGTATTTTTTTAGCAAAGCTCTTTCCTTCTCATTCAGTCCCTAATTCCCTTTCCTTCCCATACCTAAATATAATTTTTGTTGATTTTATGCCCGTTTTGGTTTTACCCGTTGTTTTACTGTATTTCCTCACGACAGCTTGTCCTTCGAATAAATGGGGTCCCGGATGTACCAGCACGTGCAAGTGCAACAATGACGCGACTTGCAACAAACGTAACGGCTCCTGCTCGTGCTCACCTGGTTGGCAAGGAGATACATGTGCGTTGCCATGCAAACAAGGTTTCTATGGTAACTACTGCTCGCAAATGTGCGCATGTCAAAACAATGCTACCTGTGATCACGTGACAGGCAAATGTTTTTGTGAACCCGGCTATCAGGGAAAGTTATGCGAGAAACCTTGTGCTGCTGGTTTCTATGGAAACGGATGCTCAAAAAAGTGCAAATGTATCCGTGGATCTTGTGATCACGTGAGTGGCACGTGCTCTTGTCCAAATGGGTACATGGGAACGAGGTATGTATCCTAATAAACTAGTTAATTATTTTCTTCAAACACGTCTCAACTGCTGCCAATAATATCTCTTTATATACTTAATTATTTCTGCATCGCGATTATCATCGGAGACATCAAAAACTCACTTAAACGTTACGTTGTTTTTAGGTGTGGTGAGTCGTGTCCCGATCACACGTTTGGAACAAACTGTTCCCAAGTCTGCTCCTGTCCTACAAATTCTACTTGCATTTCAGTTGACGGTTCATGCGTCTGCGCAAAGGGTTTTACAGGAGAATCGTGTGAAAGTAAGTGCTCATTGGGTTACTATGGCAACAACTGTCAATCAAAATGTAATTGTAATGAAGGTCAGACATGTGACCCTGTCGATGGGAGATGTATATGTGGTATCACGTGTCAAAAAGGTAAGTATATAAACGACAATATGTAGGCCTATAAACTCCAAGTTATTAGAAGATGACTCCGCTCGCGCTGACAAATACACCTTTTTCGAGTTTGTTCATACCACTGTCAAATTAGACAACAGGCACACTGGCGCAGGGTTAGCGTCGAGTCAAGGTCGATTATTGGTAAATACCAGTGACAAAAGCAATACATTTTGACTAAGAACAATGCAGAAATGAAGGCTAACCCTGCATAAATGCGCCTTTATGTTAAGAAGCTCAGCGGACTCAAGCAAATGGAAATTGGAATAATTATGTTCAAAATGACCGACGTAGACGTCAGGAAGAGGGCGCGAGTGAAAATGAAAAGTGAAATGGCGTGCTGAACGCGTCGTCACAACCTTGTCACGGTAGTCACGCAACGAACAAATGTGACGTCATCTCACGTGCTGTTCTCGCGTGGCGTCACGTATGCTAAATATGCATATTAAATCTAACATGCTGGCCAATCAGAAAGCGCTGTATTGTTTTATTGCCTTACATAAAGCATAAAACCTTTACAACATGAGAAATGGATGTTCATTGAATTCATAGCCTTTCGGGAAAAAATTCCTACAAGGTTTTCTCCTTTCTCTCCTCCTTCCTCATTAGCACTTTTTACACATTTCGATATGATTGTTTGAATATATTTTAGGAGACAAAGCTTCAAAAAACAAAAGAAGTGACAACAAAGAAGACACGCTTCTACCTATCGTCCTCAGCGTATCTGTTCTAGTCATTGTTGCTTGTGTTGTTATCGGTTTCGTGGCTTATCGCCGAAAAAGCAGTCAGCAAATACGAAAACAAACCGAACGTAACAATCCTGTCTACGATAACCCACAAACTAACACAGCTCTACAAGACGAAGGTGAGAATAGAGAAATGTTGAGCACGAATGTGGTAGAAAACCCGTATCAAGGCCTGGCACCAATGCAATCTCATGGCCGTCATGGTCATGGCGTCAGACCAGGTTGTGATATAGAAACAGATATAGAAACAGATACCAATGGAATAGAAATCCCGGGTATTTCTAATGAAGTGTATCAGTCACTGACGTTGAACAGCGAGAAACCAAGCTACATGGAGCTAACAAATGCGGTACAAAGTCCGTATCAAGGCCTGGCACCCAGGCAAACTTATGGCCGTCATGGTCATGACGTCAGACCCGTTGCTATAGAAACAGATACCAATGGAATAGAAAACCCGGGTATTTCTAATGAAATGTATCAGTCACTGACGAAGAATCCTGGTGATGTTTATGAGCCTCTAAAAAAGTCAAGTAATAAAGGAAGTAATAAAACTAAATCCCCGGTACCCTACAATACTTCGAAATCTCCTGTACTCTACGGGAATTTAGGAAAGAACGATTGCCAGTCTAATGATGATGAACTTCATGTAACCGTGCTACCAGACCTTGAATGTAGCAAAGAACAGGAAAGGAAATCTCCGATAGCCGACAAAACTTCTGATTCCCCACCACTCTACGAGAATTTAATTGATGAATGCCAGAGTAATGGTGATGAACTATACTTACCAGTACCTGATCATGACGATACTCAACCTACATACGAAATATTGCCTACTTCAAGCTAGAAATTGAACCATGATATACGAAGCACAACCTGATGACATATTTCTCATGAATTTGTACATTAATGAGAGAGGTTTTTCACTTACTGTCAAACTAGAAATGTTAAAAACCCTGTCATGATCTGTAGTGAATAAACTATTGGGACTTGTAGTGAATGATAGAAAATGACAGTGATCAGTTTGGATGAACTGATTTGATCATACGTTCTTAACATTCTTCGCAATAAAGTAATAGGCTTTATTTCCAGAGGGTAAAACACATGACAGTAGTTTTACAAACACTGATAACTCTGTGGCCCTCAAAAACTACATATAAATATATAATCTACAGCTATGAATTTTGAAATTTAAAAACACTACTTAATAAATATATAAATATATAAAGGCGATTTGAAAATGTGTTTTTCAAAACAGAGTGAGCGAAGAGGAACGGTTTAAGGAGGAGGGAGAAAGAGGCAGAAAAATCGGTTTGTGAGGAGGGAGGAAAACAATTATGAAATGTAGTGAAGGAGAAATGGCCAAAACAATTTGGAAGGAGGGAGAAAAATGGCATTAAAATGAGAAGGAAGGATATTGAAATGCCTGTTCCTCTCCGCTCTAAAGTTTTGGCGACTTCCGTCTCGTTTAAGCGCTAATCTCAATTAACCTTATTAAACATAACTTTCGTAAGAAATATTGAAAGTAAAAAATAAAGAAAAGAAAAATGAAAAGAAAAGAAAAAATGACAACAATGAGCGTACACTGCGTCCAGTGTTCTGTTAGACACGAGAGAAGCGATATTGTTGAAGACAGAAAGCGTGAGCAGGTGCTACGTGCAGTTTTAGAGTATGGAGCTTGATCAGAACACAAGACCGATCAATCCTCTAGTGCTCTTAATCACATCGGCATACAACACAGCGGGCACGTTTTCTATTTATTTTATAAAATACGTTGTTTTCGAGCAAATTCAGTATTCATTTACGCTGACAAAAAATTGACAAGTGCGCACGCGCGCTGTATGCGTATTAGTAGTCGCATGCAATATACGAGTCCTCCGGCCAATGAGAGCGCGCGTTATATGATGGTTATAAAACCGAAAAAACGTCCACTCGGGCATTGAGTGAAAACTTTACAGACCTACAAAGATAGTTTAAAAACTGATCTCTACAAAAAAAAAAACTGATATTCACAAAGATACGTCAATCCCAAAGGCTGGATACCTCTCAGTTTACTTTCTACTGGGGCTCTGGTGGATTTTATTCTTTGGTGTAAGGAGATGTTATAGTGGATTATTCATAAAGTTTCGAAAGTTTGTACCGTACAGATGATAAACAGTGCTCAATACATGCTTTTTGTACAAATTGTGATTTGGTGTGATTTTAGTTCTTGTAAAGAACAGGAAACTGAACACTGAAGAAGAAAAAGAAAGATTAAAAATATCAAAATAGCTCTATACTTTTATTTCAGAAATCGTTCAAAGCTTGAATTTCTCAGTGGTCGACAATCCCGTTTCGTTCCAAATCAATCGATCGAAACCAGCTATATCGAGCACAAAAGCTGCTTACAGATAATACTGCATGCAAGAAATGCGACATGTTCTTTTAAAAAGGTCTCAGAAGTCAAGGCAGAAGTCGACAACGTTTTACCGCATTGTTATTTAAGGTGGCCCGTACCTATTGATTTGTTTGTTGGGCATGAATTTCAATCGCGTCCTTTTACATCAAAACCTTGTCCGATTTCTGAGAAATTTGCAGCCATTTGTCTACAAGCCTTGAAATTTGTACCGGTAATTATTTTTCTGCGAATTAGATCAAGGAAGTCGAGATATCAGACGATTTTTAAAAATGGCTTTTTGAGAAAAATTGGTCATAAATCGAAAATTCCAAGGTGAATTTTTTTCCTATTTCGTCAATCAAGTATAAAGGCATAGAGGACTACATACAACATGTATCGTGCCAATTAGTGCCTTAGAAGTTGCGATACAAAATTTGTGCTGCCTGTTTCGACGCAAAATTATGTAGTCAAAACTACCGCCAAAATCTCAACAGAATTTCAAAAACAGCGAGAACCATATCTGCTAGAAGAAAGACAAATACCTATTGTAACTTGTGAACAAAATATGGAGAGATGAGAAGCTAAACGCCAATGTTATCCTCAAGCAAACTTGGGGAGTAATTTTTGTGACCACGAGGTGAGCGTTGCGAATTTGTATTCCATCATAGTTAGTAGAATTTAGCACTACACTTGCATAAAAGTTGGTGTAGAATTTCTCAGCATTTTGCAACAGATAGCAAGGTGTTGTTTTGAATAAATTAACAAACCATGAGGGTTTTACCTTGGCAGCTCAAACGTCGACTCGATGTAGTTGCTAACTTTTGAAGCTTATTGAATTATACCTAGTGCAGCAAACACAACGACACTTGGCAGCAGGTATGTTAACATCTTGTTCTATCCCATACCTAGAAAATTTCAGGAAATAATTCGACAGAATTTGTAGAAGTCGATGGAATACAAATTCGCAACGCTCACCTCGTGGTCACAAAAATTACTCCCCAAGTTTGCTTGAGGATAACATTGGCGTTTAGCTTCTCATCTCTCCATATTTTGTTCACAAGTTACAATAGGTATTTGTCTTTCTTCTAGCAGATATGGTTCTCGCTGTTTTTGAAATTCTGTTGAGATTTTGGCGGTAGTTTTGACTACATAATTTTGCGTCGAAACAGGCAGCACAAATTTTGTATCGCAATTTTCTAAGGCACTAATTGGCACGATACATGTTGTATGTAGTCCTCTATGCCTTTATATTTGATTGACGAAATATGAAAAAAATTCACCTTGGAATTTTGGATTTATGACCAATTTTTCTCAAAAGGCCATTTTTAAAAATCGTCTGATATCTCGACTTCCTTGATCTAATTCGCAGAAAAATCATTACCGGTACAAATTTCAAGGCTTGTAGACAAATGGCTGCAAATTTCCTAAAAATCGGACAAGGTTTTGATGTAAAAAGACGCGATTAAACATTATGTCTGACAAACAAATCAATAGGTACGGGCCACCTTAAGTGACATACAATGCCCTCAAGGTGTTTTGCAGTCTTTATTATGATAGTTGCTTCAGCATTCAGTTTTGCTGTAGAGGCCACAGGACCATTAGATCCTCTGGGAATAAATGTATGCTCAAGATATATCAGGTAGTTACAACTGATTAATCGTTATTATCATCAATATCTTTTTAATAGTATTATTTTTAGTAATATTTTGCATAATTTCATTCAGTTTTAATTATGTTTTGCACACAGACAAAACAACAACAACAACAACAACAACTAACAAAGAATAAGCATATAAGTCAGTCCTCAACTATACATTTCTTTTGTTAGCTACATCCAAACTGTCAGTCAGTCGTACGGGTAGTCTTCCTCGTATTATGGCGATGTAAATGAGGACTGTAGATCACCATTGCCTGAGTTGTGTCACCAAAGGTAAACTATTGGAATAAGACGAGAAATACAGAAGGGCGCCCGCAGAAACTCGAGTAGCAATCCCGGGGAGAGAGGGATGGGACCATCAAGGTAAAAGGTTAGCGCTACCCGCCCAGCTACATGTGAAGAAAGCAGTAGCAGTTACTACTCAAGTATGTTAAGGCCAGGACTTTTGCTTAAACAGATAAATTGCCTTAACCAAAGTTACTGAAGAGCCAAATCAGCTATTTTTTGCCATATAATATATTTCGATGAATTGACCATTTTGTGATACTTGTTGCGACCATCGAGGTGTCACGTGATTTATGACGTCATAAATTACCTTTTTTTAAATGGGCCAATGGGGAAAAATGGAAACGAAACATTATTTGCTGTTTTAGTATTCTACAAATGTGTTCTCTACAAAACTGCCCTCATCGCTGGTCCACCTCTCATGTATAAGGGGATAATATGGAAAACAGGTCACGTGACCTCATATTTTAGCTTATATCTCCTAAAACAAGAGAGCTGGACCAGCGATGAGGGTGTGTCGCTCAATACAAAAGATTAAAACGCATGCGTAAAGATAGCGACATCGCTGACCAACCTACTGAAGCGCCGATTACTGGAGGGACTAACTACTTCAATAAAGGTCTAACCAACATTGGTCTATCGATGGAGTTGACTGACATTACCATGGAGATCGGACAATACGCAAAAGACATAACCACTGATGCTGAAAGTCAAACTTGTAAGCCATCGCCTACAAGCGCCTGTGATGATAAATGCGTTACCAAGGACACAAAGCAAGAACGGGAACTTCGCAACCAAACAACTAATCACAAAATCGCTTCAAAGCCCAATGCAGAGTACGATGCGTCCAAGGATGACGACCAAATTTATCAGAATTTTGTGGGTCAGCTCTTGACGGATGGTGGTGACTGTCAGGCCATATGCAATGACACGACACCAACCCATCAGCAGCCTGAGACACCCACACATTATCAGCAGCCTGGGACACCCACATATCAGCAGCCTGGGACACCCACATATCAGCAGCCTGGCGCACAAGAATTGAATGAAAATATTTACCAATCAATAGCTTCAACTTCAAAGGAAGAACAAGCACTATTTCAGCCACTCGATTACGAGAACATGGAGTACGACAGTTGTATTTATGCAAACGTTCCACCTCAACCAATAGCAGTCAATGAGTGTCATGACGTATACGTTGCCATGGAGTCGGTTGAGTCATTGGACCCCCAGGGAAAGTACGAAGATTTTTATGAGAACTTGGTGGACATACAGCCTATTTATGACACTCTTTGACGGCAAGTTATCGATGAGTCTTGAACACAGGTACCCCACAACTTGTATGCCGAAACTATTAGTGAAAACTGATTGTGAACCGCGTTCAAACGACTTTTGTCATTAATACAGGCAACACAACGCAAGCACGTGACAGGGGGGGCTCGCACTGCTGGCTCTCGTCTCATTTTCCTTGTAGAGCATTTTTCGTATGGTTTTGAAAACGGCACGTGGTCATGACACAGGCCCGGCCTGGGTTTTAGGTATAACATACCCGAGGCGTGTTTAATTTTCGGGTATACGGTATTTTCTTGTCACCCGGCAATACCGGGTATAAGGACGCGATGACAGGAACTTGCAGTTTCAGTTTTAACTCATGGATTGCATTGACACGGTTAGGGCACGGTACATTTCTCACGCACACATAAACTTGGTCTTAATTAATTTACATATATATAACTTAAATCTCATAAAAATGTTTATTTACAGTAGATTATATATCACCAAAATCATTTTATATAATATATCATCAAATTAAATATTTGTCACTTTGCCAAGAACACTCTATAATTATTCTAATTCTTTTTACGGTATATACGCGTGTGTTTTAATACTTTGGGGTTCCTGTGTTACCGAGAAAACTGACTTTCGTTGCCAGTCTTCCTCGGTCATCTTTCCCAAAGAAATCCCGAGAGTATATTTCTTGAATCAGTTCTGAAAAAGTTCTAAACTCTCATGCAAATTAAAATCAGAATTAAAATATAATACATCTGTAATTGCAGCGACACCAATAATTGTATTATCTAGGAAAATAGCAGGATTTATTTGTCATTATAATAAACCCTTGACGTCACGATATGACGTCATCAATGCTATCAGCGCTCATTCTCCTGCTACTTAAATCAAGATCAACGACGTTTTGGATTTTCCCGCCAGCAGTGCCGGACGAGCGCATCCGTTTAGGCGAACGGGGCGAGTACATACGTTGGGTCGGCTCCTAAAAACAAACAAAACGATTTTAGGAACTTTGTGGTGTATGTAGAGTATATCGAATATAGTGGTAGTGAGTGTGGAGTGTTTGACACTGAAAAGCCCCTTCAGGGGAGTGTAAATTAAAATATTTATTTATTTATTACTTTCTGGTCCTGTATGAAAATGAAATAGAACACGACTCTCGTTTGAGCGTTCACTCGGCGGGGTTTCGACACTCCTCGGCTGAGCATGCGCTGTAGAGACCTGTCTACAATTTGTGTAGCTCGTCGAGTAACAAGGAGTGGTGGAGAAGTTGTTGTTGGATAAATAAGAACAAGACACTTCTTTAAGCGTTCACTCGGCGGGCTTTTGACTCTCATCGGCTGAGCATGCGCTGTAGAGACCTGTCTACAATTTGTGTAGCTCGTCGAGTAACAAGGAGTGGTGGAGAAGTTATTGTTGGATAAATAAGAACAAGACACTTATTTAAGTGTTCACTCGGCCGGCTTTTGACTCTCATCGGCTGAGCGTGCGCTGTAGAGTCCTGTCTGCAGTTTGTGTAACCACGTTAAAGTGAGGGCCTTCGTTCTGATAGGGTTCATTATATTGTGGTTTCACTGAGTTTGATTTGTGACGAATCTTTTGCATTTTGAGTATCTTGCTGCCCTTCTTTCAGAAGGAAAATTTATATAGCGGTAAAATAGCTAGTAGCGGAAGTTGCCATGAATGGAGAGAACGCCAGAAACTTAAGCACGGTTGCGCGATTGCTTGATAAAAATTTCACGGTGCTATTTAGACTCTACCTTGTTTTCAATGTCGATATTCGCATCTTCCTTAATAGTCTGCTGTCGAGATGAAAACAGTTTTTCTTGTGCAAGTTCTTGTTGTTGCTAGAAAAGAATAGAAAGGAGAATCATTACTATCGTGAATTATTATAATTGTAATGACCCACCTTTTCCTAGAAAGTCACAATACGAGACTTGTCGCAAAGTTCCACCAGAAGAGGGAAGCTTAGCCTCCTCCGCAGGCAACTGTTCCCTTTTTCGCTGGGCCTCCTGTGTTAAAGACATGTAGTGGCCTGGCCTTTTCGTCCCCAGTCTTTTTTCTTCTCAAAATTTCGCACAGGAAGCCCAAAAGGTTGCCTGCGGAGGAGGCTAAGGGAAGCTATATAACGAATAGTTTGATCTACACAAAGGGATTTGCTACCGGGGCACTCTCGGCAAAGCTCCTTCGTGTGTTTTAAAGATTTCATGTTACAATCTTTCCTTTGAAAGCATGATGTGAGGGCAAATTAAACAAAATTGAAAATGCTACCTCGATTGTAGTGGTTGGCTTACGTTGAAATTCATTAATAATTCAGTGTAACTGGAAAATCGCTCGACTTCCCAGATAATTATTTGAGGGATTTAGGAAAAACGACGCGATGTCGAAGAGGACGCCGCGCGCGCTGATGAATTTTGTTCGAATTACCGTTGAGGTCGCCGACGTCAAGACGAGGACGTGAAAACAAACAAAATGGCGTCCTGAATGTGGCGTCGCGACGTTGTCACGATAGTCACGCAACGAACGAATGTGATAAATGGGTCATCTTACGTCCTGGTTTCGCGTAATGCGTCGCGTTTACTAAATTACTCTATCAAACGTCAACGCGAGCCAAGGGTATGGTCGTGCAAAATAACCCGTGTGCTGGACTTTACAGTAAATAGTTTGATCTTACAGCAAAACTCTACGCACCCGCATTAAGAATTCTTCTCTATCAATTCTACGCTGGTGCTCATTCTCCCTCGCAGTTGGAGGTGACGGAGGAGGAACTGGGTTAGGCTCAACATCTGATGTCCTCTGAGTTAGTTTTCGTTGATATCGGGCATTAGGCGAACCATTTGTTGGTGTGGGAGGGGTGATACATGTGTGTTTTGCACCATTCATGTGCGCATGTCTGACTGACTTTCCCTCGTCCATTTTCTCGCCCTGTGAATAGAGAAAACAACACAGCAAGTCAGGGAGGAGTCGATTACAAACTATGGGGGGTGGGGGTGGGCGATAAGGGTCATTAAAGTAATATACTGCATAGAGGGGGAAGTGTGCGTCTTTGTTAAATTATGCACGTCAAAAGGGTTGATAACAAGACATTCTCATCAATTCGTGAGATATAGAGGGTTCTAAGAAAATTATGCAAATCGATCATAACTTCAAATTGTGAAAAATAGAACTTGAAATATTTTATCGGTTCTTACCTCGTCCCGCGCTCGAGACAGTTCAGGTTCCGAACTCCATTTATGTCCCGTCAAGGGAGGACTTGGGTCTTTTCTAAGAGGAGGTAGGTCGCTCTCTGAAGGGGTTTGCTTGTGTCGGCGTGATATAGGAGGTACAGTCTGAGAACATGAATCATGGGTTAACTGAACGAATAACTGAGGAATCACTGTTATACAACAGATAAATATGCGTGCTTGAGACTGGCAGACAGACAGACGGACAAGAAGACAAGTCAGAAAGCAAACGGGCAGACAGACACAGACTGGCAGATAGACAGACCGACAGACAGATGGGCAGAAGACTGACACAAACTGGTAGATAGATGACAGACCGAAAGACAGATGGACAGACAGACAGACAGACGGGCAAAGCTAGTGTGTCGGATGGATAGAGAATGAATTAGTTACGCGACACTCACCTTATACCGTCCTTTATACACATGACCATCTGTGCCTTTAACAAAGTCTATAATTGACACTTCACGAGTCCAGTTTGGGTATGTCATAGGTGGCTCTTCTCTGCTTGAACCTGAAACACAAATTAAGAGGTTATATTCACGATAGGCTAATTAGTATTACAATATGAAAACCATCATGACCTCGACCGTGAATATAAGCTATTGTAAGAGACGATAATTATGTTTTGATTCCTGATTTATACGTAGTGACTATCGCTTTCGGGTGCGAGACATCGACGTTAAATATCTTTTACTATTACGATTTATTACACTTTCTATATTCATTCTATTCTCACTTTTGATCATTCTATTTGTATTAGCTAGTAAAGTCTAATGGCGCAACTGTTGCGGATTCATTACGTTACATACCATTCATTACGTGACTCATTTGTGAGTTATGGATCCGTACTGGTTTACGTAACTGATGGCCAATTACAGTATGACTTCCACCACAAGGTCTGCTGAACGACAATCCATCACTGGTGACCTTGTCTGGACGGTACGCTGGCTGTTGACCACGATAGTTACGGAGCTACAAAATATAGGATAATTTTATCACAAGTCTTCATTGAAATCGATTCATACAATATTTTCAATAATCTCTTTATTGAGTTCGTTTCCCAAATGTAGCCGATATCTTCTCAAGCGCTTTAGTGTTCTCGCTAAACCTCTTCTGTGTTTCTCAAACTACGCACAATTTTCACTCCTTTTCATGTATAAACACCGATAATTGAAGGTTAGTATGGGAGCGCTTGCAAGCAAGATAAATCGCGCATCCTCGAAGACCAAGGACGAAGGGTGGAATTGTGACGCAATTTTCTTCCACCCTCTTCTCTAGTGTGTGTGTCTACACCTCCCCGGGGACACAGAAATACTATCCCTCCCCTTTTCCGCTCTTTTTCCCAACATCCTCGGACTTCGTGGATTCGTCCTACGATGCCCTCATGGATAACAAAGCTGCATAACCAAAGAAAAGTCAAGAAAAACGAGGAATCCAACGAACATAATTAACCTCCCGCC
Source organism: Telmatactis stephensoni (assembly GCA_029948255.1). Lineage (NCBI taxonomy): Eukaryota > Metazoa > Cnidaria > Anthozoa > Actiniaria > Isophelliidae > Telmatactis > Telmatactis stephensoni. Next base: position 69,509 of record JALIZF010001226.1, read on the forward strand.
AACTAACCAAGAATATTTAGTACAAAAGCTTTGCCTGATCAAGTGACAGTAGCAATAGAATCTGTTATCTCTGAGGATAATAATTCTTTGTAATGTAAAATGATTTTTCTTCTCCTTGACATCAAATATGGCTGCTGTCACGTGATCGTCCAAAGTTCAAAGTTCAAAGTTCATTAAACATTCCCTACCTGATCTATTTCATACGATACATATGGTCCTTTCGATCTCTTGATTTGGATACTATCAGCTTTAGGTAGAGACGGCTCAACGTTGCGGTTATATTTGACCTCGACTGGTCGATTGCATGAGATGCAATGAAAGTTGATGGGTAAAGGTCGACGTAGCCCAGCAGCGCCAGTTAAGTCTACGTTGGCCTCGCGCGCAATCATCGTACGAGATTTTTGGACATCAGCGATACGTTTTTCTGTAGGATGAATTAATATAAATACATAAAAAAATTACATAGAGCAAACAGTAGAAAATGACATTGGCGGATGAAGATGATTATTGCTTATAATGATGATGCTGATGATCATAATAATGCTAGTTATGATAGTTATAATTTTTTAGGAAATTGGCCTTCCAAGAACCGGCCCCTATGCATCTATTAGAGTACAGATACAAGAAAATTGGAATCTTCATATTTTATATAATATTCATTGAAACATTTCAACTGTGCGTGTGTACTGTAATCACACACGGTTCTCGCTGACCAATTAGAACGCGCGTAATATACAATTTTTATATAAAGAGTCGGATAGTTATCAAAGGGTTGGCGTCGGTAATGGTGCGTAATATTCACTCACCTAAATAATTCTGCATGGCTTTAAAGGCTTCACTGTCCATTTTCTCTTTCATATCACAAGACAATTGTTTTAACGCGTTCTTCAATGCCAGTTCTTCATTCATGTAATCGTCCATTTTCTGTAACGCTTCACGAAGTCCCTCGTCGAGCATCGTAAACGTGCTGTCGAAGGTTGAAGTGTTCACTTTGTCTTCAAGTGCAGCTTTGTCTGCTTTATAATCCATCTCCATGGCAACATTCTGTTTATCAGCTTTGATGTCTTGTAGGGTTTGGATGTATTTGTATAAGGCTTCGATATGGTCCTGGGAAGAGAGAGCGTGCATATCCTGATTGGTTATTTGATGTCACGTGTTTGTTGCTAAGCAGCCATAATGAGCTTTTCAATAATGACGAAGGTAAGAGGGAAGAAAAGAGGGAAATAAAGTAAAAGGAAAGCAAAGGTATGGATATAAATGAGATGAGGCACAAGGAAAAGAAACAAATAAACAAAAAGACAGACAGACAGACAAATGAACGGACGAAAGAAGAAAAAACCTCATAGACTTGAGAGAGGATTGCGATAAATTTTGTCTCGATTTTTCTTGTTATTATTTTTTCTTGAATGAACACTGTACCTGTTTACTACTCAAGTTTTCCATCAACTCAGTTAACTTTTTCTCGGTATTATCAGTATTGCTGCTCTGGTTATTTTCCAGCTCAGTTAGTTTTCTTTGAATGGCGTTCAAAACGTCATTATCGATAGCAGGCGCTGCAGGGGGTCGTTCAATGTACGCTTGCTTGGCCTGACGGGACATTGCAGCCAGTTCTCGTCTGATCGCATCTATTTTCTCCCTATTGTCCATGGTAGCATTCTTGATCTCTTGACTGGTTGTATTCGGTGAACCATTATCTCTTAGGGAATCAAGTTCTGTCCAGATCAAAAGAAAATTCTTGTTAATCTTGAGGCAGCGTCACACTGTACAGTGTTCTCAGCAACTTGATCGTGCAGCGCTAGAAACTGTATCGTTGCAAAGTGCCGTGGCGACTGAGATGTTACATTGTGCAACACATTGCAGCAACACCTAAATACTGTTCGAGATAGCGGGGGATTCTAGATAACATAGAAATTGACTGAAAAATTACTCAAGGGAAATGGGTTTGTGTTCGAGATAGCGGGGGTTCGAGATAACCGATAGAAATTGACTGAAAAATGACTCAAGAGAAATGGGTTTGTGTTCGAGATAGTGGGGGTTCGAGATAACCGATAGAAATTGAATGAAAAAAATGACTCAAGAGAAATGGGTTTGTGTTCGAGATAGCGGGGGTTTTGAGTTAAAAGGGTTCGCGTTAGCGGGGTCGTAGTGTACCTTTCTTGAGTTGGTCCAGCTGATTCTGTAAGTCAGGAGGAATGTTCAGGTCAAACTTGTCCATCTTGGTTGCGATGACGTCGTTCATCTTATTGTGTTTGTCATCGAGCTCGCCAATACGACGTAGACACTCTACCACTTCAGGGGAGGGGTGGGGACTGTCACTCTTGTCTTTTTTGTCGTCATCGTCGTTAATGTCTTTGGAGGTTACCTTTTGTGGAAAAACGGAATTCAACTTTAATTTAGTGCTGCATTGAAAAGATATGAAATTTGTTACGACATGGAATGATAATTTTCGTGATTTTAATGACAGACAGCATTTTGGGCAACTTTGAACAAAACCTATCAAGGATCTGACACGATTACCACACGAATATAACACGATTACGACACGAACCTATCACGAATACTGCATGCGGCACGGACCTGACACGATTACCGCACGAACCCGATATGGTAAATCTGACACGGTTACCATACGGATCTAACACGATTACGACACGAATTAATCATGAATACCGCACCAAACTCACACGCTTAACGCACGGATTTGATACGGTTACTCGTTTGTAGGTCCATACCTGTGTTCCTTCCGTTATCATCGCTGTTTTTGGTACTTCTGGGAGAGGGACTGGGCTCTGGGTTGGAGGAGCTGGAGAACTTTTAGGCCTCCCCTCTACGTCTCCTTTTGTCTGTTGCTTTTCCCCATCAAAAGTGATAATGTTCACATCTCCATTCTTCTGTCCCTTAGTTTTATCTTTCTTTATCTGCAGCGCTTCTTCTAACGCCGGCCATTTAACGTATTCTTTTAGTTCATTTTTCGTCGCCAAGGAGTCTAGAAGTTTGTCTAATTTGTCGTTTTTAGTTAAATCGTCTTTGTTGTCTTTGAAAGTGGCCTCGTTTAACTGATCTTTCAACTGCTGTAGTTCGTTAGACAAGTCTTGTATGTTGTTTGATATTTCACTCAGGTTCTTTCCCTGGCCACTTCCTAGAAACTCATGGAGAATTGACATGATACGATCTATCGCATCTTCAGCTGCTTGCAGTCTTCTGTGAATCTTCATAAACTGCCAAATACCTGAAAGAGTGCTGCTGTCCTTTTGGTCAGAGGTGACGTCTTTTGAGCCTGATTGTTGGGCTTCCTGTATGATTGCCTTGTTTGATGGAAACTCGTCTAATAGTTTGAGTTTGTCTTCCAGATTACTGAGTTTGCTTTCTAGCTGCTTCTGTTGTGACTTTAACCTGGAAAAAATAGAGGAAAATTCTTAGGACAATGCTACGATACAACGCAACATGCAGTTTGCTACCACAATCGACACTGCGCGGGCCACTAATGGTAAATCTCTACTCCTCAGTAGCAGATCCAGTATTTTTCCAAGGGGGATTCCGTTTCTTAAACCCAGCTGTGTATAATACTCTATTCCTTGATCGATGTTTGACAAAAAATATGGCTTACAACCTTCGGGGGGGGGGGGGGTCCGTGGACCCCTTCGACCCCCCTGGATACGCCACTGCTCCTGTTTGCCAAACTTTTGCCCAACCAGCACAAGGAAGTGATCGAGGAGTGATCCAAGAACCCATCTTCAGATATGCATTGCGTAAAACGCTTTTCCTTGCGTCGCAGTTCCAAGAATTTTTGTAAAAAAATTCCCCATTTACAGCGTTCCATTTGTCTATTTTCCTGCAACAAAAAGTGGTGTCTATCCAAATCTGACATGTCGTCTATCTTGCTTTCTTCGCCTTGGTTGTCGGCCAGTGCCTCACCGGATGACAGATTGATTTGCTATACATGTATTATGCCAAAAATGTCATTTTTCCTTCGTAAAAATTCTGTTCGTTCTCCACAAATGCTAAAATACAACTTAGAAATAACTTCACTTATAAATAACAATATATAACATAACTTAACTTATATCTTACAACTGTAAATACGTAAGGGGTTTTTGAGTTGCAATGGCAACCGGGAATATTGCTTTTACTTTTAAAAATCAGAGTTTTCTCTCAATCATCGCAGATTTGAAAATTACGAAAAGTAGGGAGAAATAAGAGAACGAAAATTAAGGAAAAGTGAATTGTTTACTTTTAAAAAAAGGTTGAAAATATGAATTACTTTCCATATTTTCTTCAAAATAGAATGGCCATTTTAAGGCAAAAAATTGTTACTTAAATAGGTGACAAATCTTGCATGTCAGATAATGTTTCAAATTAGTCAAATGAACCAATAAAAATTGCACGAAAAAATATTTATATGAAAATAGCATTCAGTAAAGAGGAAGGAAAAAAGACCATATAGTTCAGCGGCTTAAGTTTATAAGCAAATTTTTGAGGTTGTCAACATCTTACAGCTGTATTTCAAGAGAATTGCATTACCGAGCCCACAGTGACAATTTTTGAATTGCAAATATAATAACTCTATAAAAAGGTCAACAATAAAAATTATCATAAAATAATTGTGTTTTGCTAAATGGCATTCCCAACCTAGTGTGATATTCTTCTTGTATCACTTTTCAGCAAGAATGTAGAGTTTCCGGGATTTGTGGGGATTTAGAAGAAACTAGACGCACACGTGCGTTCACTCGTGCCTATGCCTGGAGCCCTTTTTAAGAGAGGCTCCAATGACCGGCTCCGTTCGTACTGTTCCCCTAGCCGTTTCACGCATTCTTCACCATTCCGGGAAATAGCTAACCGTAACAAATGACCTTTTTTGAATCGGCTAACTTAAACTAAAAAATATCTTGATTAGTTAGTTTGTCTGTCAACAGCTATTAGTGCCTTTGTCTTTCTATTATCATGCATAGGTATTAGATATCTCCAACATGCAAAAATATACCAGTTTTATATTCAACTTCTTATTTCACTATATATCTCAATTGTTTGCTGTAAAGACTTCTACAACGGCATATTTGACACAATAACAAATCGTGTATTTTTTCGTTCATGTTTTGGATGTTATATATATGAATAAAAGACGTTACGTGACCAAACGCGAAATACAAGGTCAATGGAATCTAGTTTCATGCCATTCCGATATTAAATTAAAATTCACTACAAAAACCTCTCAAGATCTCTTGAATGCTTGAATGAGGAATATAATTGACTTGCTTCTATGTATGTTCGTTTAGCAACATGTAGGATGAGAAATTCGTAGTTTTCCAGCTCATAGGAAATAGTCGTTATCGCGAGGGCCTCGGCTTTCAAGTACTCCATTTAGAGTTCGATATTTGGTCAAAGTATTGGAGATGAAGCTCAAAATAACAGCCCATTCTGAAGCTCATATAAGTATATAGGTATATCTCGAGTTAAAAGCTCCAAATTACATTGTTCTACTGCAGGAAAAGCCTGTCTCTGAAAGCTATTTTCTTTGAAGTCGGCCATCTTGCATTCCTAAAGTTCCTGGCTTGCGTTCGGTGTCGCTTAAAGGTGATGAATGAAGGGCATTGTTTTTACGCTCTTAACCAATCAGAGGTCCCTCAGGACGAACACAGGAAAAAAAAAAAAAAAAAAAAAAAACATTTGCAGTTTATAACTCGTTCCCGGCCTAAAGGCCTGGGCACGAGTAAAAAATAAATAGGTTTTGAAATTGAATTTCACTGTTACCTAAGTAACAGGAAGCCATTTCAATGTCAACAAAATTGACAATGACTTTTCACGACTTTGATGAGCCAGACCGCGAAACTATTAATAAAGCCTTAAGGGTCCTTAAGCTTTTCTAAAACCAAACAAGTGTTTTGATATAAAAGCTATTCTTTGGGGAATTTCGAAATTTTCAACATCAAAGAACACATGAGGAGCTGAATTGCTGTAGTTTTTATCAAGAGATTAAGGGATTACTTTGGGATATTATTTTCCTGTTACTGACACTTTTGAGTGAAATATTTTTGCTTGCAAAACAAAGTTAAAAAATCCCCGATATTCAAATAAGTTGTATTATTTTGAAGGGCCTCTTGGTGAGAGGTAGAAGTTATCTTAATTTAGAATAATCCAATTGCAGTGTTTGTGTTTGTGCTTCGGAAATTAGCACGCTAAAATGAGGTCCAGTGTCTTAGGCAAAACAATAACATCGAACAATGGAAAATATCAAACCCTTCTCATTAAACTTTGCCTTGGTCGGAAAAATATACCCAAAACACTAGTACATAAAACACAAAAGACTGAATACACTTATCACACACACAACATAAAATGTCAAATGCCCTTACTTTTCCACTTCTTGATCTTCAAGGTTTGACCACGTTCTCTCGTCAGTTAACGGCAAATCAAACTCTTGTGTCACTTTCTCTGCACTAAAATCACTTTTCCCAGCTTCGACATCGTTATCTTCCTTTGCTCGCTGAGTTTCGTCGGATCTCGGCGCCATAGAAATATTATTCGCGTTTGCATAATCTTTGACTTCCTTCTCAACATCTTTCCCGTCATATTTGAGTCCAAGATGACTAAGAATGCCATGTAAAACTTTGTGGAGCTGATGAAAATTCACGATTCCATATTCTGGTGATCTCAGGGATGAGTCTACCAGAGATCGAAGGTTTTCAAGCTCCGAGACTCCCATTTAGACTTGCCTTTATTGCGTAAAACTGCTTGAATTGTCAAAGATTACGATGATGCCACCAGAAGACTGCCAGAAGTCAATCTGAATACGATCTATATTTAATTTCTTTCGATTTTCTTCCAAGCGACAGCTGCTTTAACAACGTTGTAATGTACTGAGCTTTAAGACATAATCCAAGGTGCTGAATTAATAAAATATTTACGATACAATAGCAATAAGTTAATACATAAAGTTAACGCACTTGGGTCAGTTAATTAACATCGATCAGTTATTGATCAACCATATGACGTAAGTCTGCGACGAATACCTCCGTTGCTAAGTAACTACTGACCTCCCGAAAAGTTACTAGTAAAACCACAAACAAAAAGCCAAGAACAGAAATTAAATCAAATATATGGTAATTATAATACAAAATACTGTCGGGATACGATTTAAAAATACCCAGAAAGACGGTATTGAACAGATTGAATATGAAAGACACCATCGCAGATAACTCGTGGATAGTGATCGATGATAAGTGCCGCAGACGCAAGAACTTCACGCGCAAAAAACAAAAAACAACTGAAAACAAAACAAACAAACAAACAAAAAAGTATTTGCCGAATTTCATTACGAATTTCAACACGGCTTTTTTTTACGATGGGCACAAAATCATAGAGAACAGCCAGGAATTTGAACAAAATTATCAAACAATATTCATTGCGTTTGATGGCTGGCAACAACTATTCTTCGTTCTGTAAAGTGCATTCTATATTTCTTTGTTGTTGCTGAGTTTCCCCCTCTTACAATGATCCTTAGAGTTTAAACAATAGATTGTTTTGATGTGCCATCATAGTGAAATGACGGACAATTGGAGTGCATTCAACATATGCATCCGAGTAGTTGGTTTCCATACGATGGCTATCTACTACTACATACGCAACAAACGAATGTGATAAATTCGCCATCTAACGTCCTGTTTTATCGTCACGTCGTGTTTGCTAGATCACTCTATTAAATAAGCGGCGCTGTTACATATCTCGTTACCAAGCAAGGTGGTTGCTATGCTGATCGTAACAGTACGAGCGCTTCTTCATCTCTGTCTTTCATTTTACAATCAGGTTTGGCGGGAAAATGATTTTCGGGATGTTACCGTTTCTTTGAACTTATAGAATCGCGTTTTTGTCGGGAAAACAAAATATAACAAAAATCAATTACTACTAGAAGTTGTTACTAATTTCTGAAAATGGCCAAAGTTAAGCGAAATTACGACCAGACTGAATGGAATGGAAGTTTCACTATCGAAATTGAATTAGTCTTTTACCCAGCCCCCCTCCCCAAATTTCTACTTTTCATTCTATTGTTACTTCGTTACATTCCAGCACCTTATTGCTGGAACGTCTCAATATAAATTGAGACGGGGTCTACGGTTTAACGTCCTTATCCGATCGAGAAGACTTGAAGGTCTAACCCTTTGCAGATGTAATTACAAAGGCAGCACCTTCTCCTCAATTATTCCCCGAGTGTTGGTCCGGCCGGGAATTGAACCCCCGACCTCCCGCACGAGAGACCGACGCTCAACCAACTGAGCCAACCGGGCGGCGGTATTGTATCAAGTAAAATGAACAATGGGATCCCATTCACCCAATTCTTAATTAGTGATCCATGCATTCAAGTGGGTTGCATTGCTGCTAACAGTTTATATACAGCCCACCCTCCTCTACTGTAAGTCTGGTGTAGGTAAGTATGTTTCCACTGACGACTGTCAGTGTGACTGTTGCCAGGTAGTGGAAATGTGGTTGGGTTACCTCCCTGCTATGCGGTCAGCTCCACCGGCACGGCTGTCTCAAGCACTTATCCCCTGAGTTTAATGATTATTATTAGACGAAAACCAAAACTAAACTGTAATGATACAGAAACCCAGACAGAAACTAATTTTTCAATAACTTTTATTGCAAAACGCATGCACAATCAATTTAATTGAAGTGTAACAAATAAAAAGTCTAAGTGAAGAAAGTATCCCCTCAAAACAAAAGACTAAAATTTAATATTAAAGATTTCAAGTGCATAAATTCAGATAATTAATATTGAAACAGATTCTTGTGCAAATGAAATTTAAGAATGCTGTAAATTTGTGCAAGAATTCATTCCATATTACACTAGTTACACACTGTACATGTACATCTTAGCCCGTTTCACTGGATTTCCACTGTTTTGTCTCGTGCCTAAATTTCTGTCTGTATGTTTTTAGTGTTTTCCTATTATTATTTTCGTAATTTCCAAAACTAGCCTTTTAGCACATGTACAACTTGAAGCCAACCTGGCCTTAGTATGCAAACTAGAAATATCAATTTTCAAATTGGACAGCGTGGAGTCCTATTACATATACAAATACAATTATTAACCTTGGAGTTTTCTATGTCATAGCCTTTTTGAAAGACAAAACTATTAAAATCTCTGCTTTTAAGCAGATAAATAAGAAATATTTTCAAAATATTGTTGGGAATAGTTTCTGTATGAAAGCGTAGCGCTGCTCGTACATTCACTACAATGTTGTGCAGTTTGTGCACTTGCATTGTTGCTTGAAATACTCATTCATCTCCTCAACTACATCATCCCTTTTATCAATGCTTGACACCGCGTTATATAGCTGCCCTAGGGTAGCGTAGGTGCTAATTTGGCTAATTAACGCCTCTGTTGGTGAATCTTTTGTCGAGAAAAACTGAATTTGACTATATGTTTTTCTAAATATGTCAACAAGCGCTCGGTAGTCGTTACCCAAAGGTTTCTCGATATCCAGTAGTTGTGCAATTTTCTGGAAAAGATCATGAGTATGTGGTGCGTCTGCTAATCGACATGACTTAATACATTTGGACTCTGATTCCATTGTACCTGTGAACAAATAGAATTGCTTCAATTACAGAGAAATCGTTGCTGATCGCGACTGTAGTTTCCCGACACCAATGAAAAACGTCTGCGCATGCTCGTAGTCACGTCTGCGTGCTTTTGCTTCACGAGTATTTCATTTCAAGCTAAAACTCACTCAGTTCTTAAAACATTGTAGTATGCACGCATGCGCAGACGTTTTTCACTAGTGTCTATTTTCCCACCTTCGGTTAGAATTTTGTCTTTTCTGATTCGTCAATCATCCTTGGAGGACGATCTTATTTTAAATCAACCAATAATTGAGCGAATTCATATAAGCTCCGCACTGACGATGGTACTTCTACTACGATGTATTTGTATAGGAAAATTAGACGTGTCGAGAAGAATTAATGAACAATACCGCGCTTTTTGAAAAAAGTGGCTAGTGATAACAAACCTAAAACAACAAACAAACAAAACAACAACAACAAGAAAACGAACAGTCAACAACGTTTGTACTAGTTAAGAGTTTTGTACGGTACGGTATGGTTTTTCATTACAAAAATACAGCCAACATTTCAGTTTGGCATATCGTAACAAATCAAAAAGGTTTGGTGTTTTTCTATGATTTTTTAGAGTATTTGATATGTTGTAGGTGTAAATAATTGACTCGTGCTTCTTGATTCTAAAAAAATGTTGCCTAAAAAAAGCACAACGACAATAACACAACAACAACAACAACAACAACAACAACAACAACAACAACAACAACAACAACAACAACAACAACGAAACCCACAATATACCTTTCTTTTCATTTGGGTTTGTATCTTGAACAGGTTTACCTACTGGAGGATCTGTTTCTTGTTGAGGCTGTCTTTTATCAATATCACCTGTTTCTTGTTGAGGCTGCCTTTTATCAATATCACCTGTTTCTTGTTCATGATGAGTTTCACTGCTAACTGTACTACCACCTGATGCATCAGGGGCATCCCAGGAAAGCTCCTGAGCTTCTGCTTCTGGAGCATCAGACTTCCTCGTTTCTTCCAAAGACTGCCTCTCTGGAGGTGGTTGCTGTTGCTGCGAAGATAAGGAATGGAATGAATTAGCACGGCACGTCTGAAAAACAGTCCCACTGATAGCGTTTACCGTGGGTAAATAAAGTTAATTGATTGAATTGATTGATTGATGAATGTTCTTGAGCTCTTGCTTCTGGAGCACCAGACTTCCTTGTTTCATCTAAAGACTGCCTTTCTTGAGAGCTTGGGCCTACCTGGGAAGGCAGTGAATAGAAAGAGTGTTCTTGAGCTTCAGGTTCAGGACCATCAGATTTCCTCGTTTCTTCCAAAGGCTGTCTCTCTGTAGAGCTTGGCTCTTCCTGGGAAGGGAGTGAATAGAAAGAGTGTTCTTGAGCTGGAGGTTCAGGACCATCAGACTTCCTTGTCTCTTCCAAGCCCTGCCTCTGTGTAGACGAAGCAGCTACAGGGTGCAGTTGTTGCATCTCTGGTGGTACTGGGTGTGTTTGGACTGTTGGAGAGGATGCAGCTGTGCCTTGGTGCAAAGGTCCTTTCTGACGTTCATTATCAGATCCTAATGTCAAAAACAGTGGATCTCGTTATGATTTTCAATATTTGTACTGACTTGTTGATCAATAGTTGCCGTTAGCCTGCCAAAAATCGAGTGATTATTGGTAGTCAAGTCAGCTGACAGTCAGCAGAAAACAATTTGGGTACAAAATTATATGCTATTAATAATGTAGCACCCTTTTCAACCAATCCGATTGCAGAATTTGTGAGTGATTTCTAAATGGATATGATTAATCATATTAGCAATAATAATGTAGCACCCTTTTCAACCAATCCAATTGCAGAATTTGTGAGTGATTTCTAAATGGATATGATTAATCATGTTAGTAAAGGGAACATAGAAAGACTCACAACTACGTTTCTTTCAAAAACACTGAAAAGTATTATTAGTCATTATTAACTGACCTTGATTGATAATATATTTGTTATTATCGCCCACTTGAATGACACAATTTTTAGGTTCGTTAATGTTCACTGTCCTGTTGCCTATTGCAAAAAAAAGCAAATCAAAGCAAAACTTGTCAGAATAAGCCAGTTCGGAGTTTAAGAATCGTTTCTTATGCGCATGCGATTTTATCCCGAATTTCTCACCTTCTTTTGTTTGATTAAAAACAAAAGAAGGTTTAAACAAAAGAAGGTGAGAAATTCGGGATAAAATCGCATGCGCACTGAAAACGATTCTTAAACTCCGAGCTGGCTTATAGGCTTACACAAATGCACATAATTGGTGACACAGGTTAACAAAAAAAGGCAGCCTGAGGCTCACTTCTTTTCTCCGTCATATTTCCAACCCAGCTGGGTAATCAAAGGCATATCAAACCTATTATGATAAATACCTTCTTGCTGACCTGGTGTAACAGCTCCATCAGTGCCTACTGTAGCATCCTGAAAGCCAGTGAATTGAAGAATATAGAAACTGAGACTATGTTACAAAAGCTGGAAATTGCAGCTTGACACAAGAATATGCTCACAGCACATCTTAACTAGCTAAGTATGGCAATGTATTGTTGGCAGCAGATTCGCACAATGGTTATATGTAATATACAACTACAATGCTATATATTTTTATGTTGATATACATAGAGCAATCAATTCATATTGATATTTTTATGGAACTACACAATGCAAGAGAAAAAATTGCATGGCAGAATTGGTTAATTTGTTACAGATGAAACAAGAATTGAGACACTTAAAAACAATATCAAACCTTTTGGAAAGGATAACTTTCTTCAAGTTTTCCAAAACATTCCTTCTTTGTCATTAAATCAATAACTTTCTGTAATAAAATAGAACATAAAACAAACTTTATGATAATGAACACAATCAAAATTTTTCAGAAATGAAAGTTTTTCCATTCTCCACAATATCAGCATTATTCACCTCCCATCCTTTTCCAGAGTTTCTCTTTAGAAGTGATGAGTTGCCAAAGATATATAGACCACGTCGAGCTCTTGAAATTGCCACACAAATACGGTTCATAGACTTGAGGTAGCCTATCTTTGCCCTTCTGTCCGTGCTACTACGAACCAGGGACAGCAAAATAATATCATTTTCTTTTCCCTAGAAAGATAATATGTGATAGCTAAGTTTTAGGAAATGCAACCTGGCATACTATTGCTGTTTGGTTGAATATACAAGTCCAGATTCAAGGAAATAAAATAATTTGTGATTTCTCTATTCTTTCTCCAGCACCTCTTTCCGACTGAACTGCTTTTATTGAGTAATTGAAGGGTTTCCCTGTGAAAATGAGCTAGGTGACTTTTTGATGGATGTTCTGAGATTAATATTTCCAGTATAGGAAAGTCAATTATGCCATTTTATGCCATTGAAATATTTTCACCAAAAAGTCACTTGGGCCGTTTTCACATGGAACCCTTCAATTGTTCAACCCTTAACCAAATCATCAAAAGTGGAATAAGTCTGATTTATCAATACAGAATGTCATGCGATGGTACTCACTTGAAAAGAATCAATAGTCGTTACAGCAATGTCATTAACAGAATTGTCTTTTTCATTTTTGGCCATTATCTTTTTGATTTCTTGAAACTAAAATAGAAAAGATGTGAATTCTATAAGGTTGTTTAGACTGTTATAATCAGAGGGTCTGTTGTAATCTAATTTCTTTACCTCTTTAAATTTAGAAAAACAATTTGAATCAGTTAATTGCTTACCTGACCACGATATGAACACAAGATGGTAATTTGAGATGGAGCAACATTGTTTTGGCACAAAAAATCAGCAAACTCTAAAACTTTTCCAGCTTCATAAGGGTTGTATCTACTATGTGTACCACGTTGTTCCTCTTCTTTTTTTATATGTGTATAAAAGAACATAGGTTTGGGGAAGAAACTGAGAGGTTTGCACTTCTCTTTTACAACCTATAAATAATTTGAGAATCATAAAAAATAGTTTGAATTTATATATATTATTCATGCTGAATGAAATATGCCTGACTTACATAACAACCTTTTAAAGGCCGATCGATTTACACAGTGCAACTTTTGTCTACAACAGTTGCATGCAACTTGCTTATGACATATTTTAGTGGCTATTTACAAGCGCCCAACTTTGCATGCAATAGTTGCAGGTGAGTTGTAGGCTTGATTTACACTACGCAATTCGTGTTGTATGTATGTCATAAGCAAGTTGCATGCAGTTACAGGCAAAAGTTGCACTATGTAAATCGGCCTTTATGGCTCAGCACCCTTAATTCTGGGCATACTGGCCCTTGTTTTTGACACAGCACCCATAATAAATTATCACTGGGTCAACAAAACATTTGTTGTACTTGTAGGGGTGCCTTATGTCACATAATAATCAGTCTGTTTGCCAAAATTTAAGGGTTGCCTGTCATAAAAAGGTTGTTGTGTAAATTGGGCTATAATGATAATAGTGATGTCACACAATTGTGTCATGGCTGTTATCACTTTGGTATAATTGACATATCATTACCTCGTCTCTGGTTTGGTAGTTGTCATATATATTCAATTCCCTGACCAGATTTGCAATGTCATCACTCATTCGTCCTTGAGTGTCTAATTGTGTGTAGTCAAGTTTACCACTGGTTATCAATCTCTCAAACAAAGAGACTTGTAGGTTACACTTGCGGCCAATTAGGTCATAGGATACTTGAGGGCTTAACTGTTTGTGGTCACCAATCATTATTAGGTGCTGAACTGATGAAGGAATAATTGCAACTAGCTGGGGCTCAAGGATTTCTGCCGCTTCTTCAACAATCATTATTGATGGTTGGATAGTTTCTGGTGGATAACAATAATAAATATTTCTAATCAGAATATACTAAGTTGTTTGTGTCAATTACAGCAAAAAGTGTTGCACTGCAACTGTATTTTTCCAACCCTAGTTAGAATTTCGTTTTTTTCTGATCTGCTCATCATTCTTGGCGGGACAGGTTATTTCATATCAACTGATGATTGAATGAATTCACTTAAGCTCTGCCTCCAAAGATGATGGATGGATCAGAGAAGACAAAAATGTAATTACAAATATGAGTTGTGATGCAATGACTTTTGTTGTAAGTGTGGAATTTTAGCAATGATTGGAATTCAACATGATTATTACCTAGCCAGCTAGCATTGATAGCAGCTCCACTGACAGTCATTCCAATGACTTTTTTCTTTTTCAAAAAATCAATTTTAAGGCGATCACCAAATTCTTTTCTCAGCTGGCATTTCTAGTAAGCAACAAGACAGAGACATGCACCAAAATTTGTTACATACAAATATGTACATCTATGAAAACAAAGGAAAACATCAGTTGATAATTCTGAAACAGTTGCTAATATGAGAGCTTTTTATTACACAGTGGCATGGATGGCATGGTTGGCCGAGTGGCGGGAGTGCCGTCCAATCACCATTATATTGTGGTCTGGGTTCAAGTCCCAGCTCAGGCATCAGATCATATGAAATTGAGTTTGTTTGATGTGCTCTCTACCATGCCACAAGTTTTTTTTCTCCAGGTTTTCCTCCCTCAGCAAAATTCAACATGTGAGTTGAGCATGTTGTATGTTGTGAGTTTACATTAATAATGTATGCAAAATATTTAATGTAGAGGTAGTGAGTGTGAGTGCAAGCAGAAGAAAAGCCACTATATAATGTGGAACTGCTTAGAAGATTATTTATTTGTATATTTTTACAGAGTTTGAGTGAAAATTCTAAAAGGGTTTTACAGTGGTGGCTGTAATTAGAGCTCACTTACAAGACTGGTTGCAAGGAGAGCTTTGACAGCTTTGGGAGTTTTTTCCCTTTTAGATATCTTTTATGCATCTACTTTCTATTTTATTTCTATAATTTAATTTACCTTGGAAAAAGTGTCAGTGATCTGCAAAAACCTTTCACTGAGAGATTTGTAGTATTTCTCATGTAAAGCATAAACAAACTGGATTTTCTCTTTTGGTTTAAGTTCCTTGATGTTGCCTGCATTCAAAATTGACTTGCAGTTTCCATGTTCTACAAAGAAATAATAGTTATTAAACACACATTTTCTATTGAGGATTAAGTAGGAGGAATACATGAATCTCTGCAAATAATTAGAGAATGCAATTAGAGAATGCAATTAGAGAAGCAAGCAGGATGGTCGAGCGGTGAGAGTGCCGGTCTGCCACCTCTGTGCACGGTCCCAAGTTCAATTCCTGGATGGGGCATCACATGTATGTGGCTTGAGTTTCTTGTTCATTCTCATCCTTGCTTTGAGGTTTTTTTTGTTTTTCGTTGTTTTTTTATTTTTTTTCTCAGGGTTCTACAGTTTTTCTTCCCTCAGTAAAAACGAGCTAGTTTTGATCTATAAGCTTCACTCCATGATCAGACATGGGTCGTATGTTGGCTGCTGTGTGTATGTAAATTTGTATGTAAATATGCAACTGTCTCGTAATGAAAGCGTCCTTGCTTGTATACCTTCGACTCGATCAAGTTGAGCTGCACCATTTGTAATTCAGCACTTGTGCTGCAAGGAAGGGTGATGAGCTACACCAAATTTATTTATTTATATTTATCTATTTATCTATTGTCCACTAATGAAGCCAAAAATAAAGAGCAGTTTTTAATGAGTGGGAACCAACCATGGATTGCCGTTAACATGTGTCATAACATTTATAAAAAGATTGGAGATTTGTGCCAATATAACCTGAGGCATTGCTGTGCAGTTTTCCAATTCATACAAAACCAGTGAGTATAATAAAGTCAAATATTATTATTAATATGACAATAATATTACAGTATGATCATGAACATGATTTCTCACTCTTGTCAGGTAATATCCAGTCCTCTGTGCTTTCTTCTTCACTACTAGGAGCTGTTTCAACAATAATGTGATGTTCTTTCTCCACTTCTTCATCAAAAGCTGCATCACGCTCTTTGCCCTCCTCAATGGGATCAGTCTCACAAATTGTATCTGTTTCATTATCACTGCTTGGATCTTGTTTTGCCTCATTTCTATAAGATTATAGAAAATCCCTTTAATCCCTCAATAGAGTTGAACCCATATTAAGTTGACACCCTTGGGAAGTTGCCTA
The DNA here is from genome assembly GCA_029948255.1 of Telmatactis stephensoni. Classification (NCBI taxonomy): domain Eukaryota; kingdom Metazoa; phylum Cnidaria; class Anthozoa; order Actiniaria; family Isophelliidae; genus Telmatactis; species Telmatactis stephensoni. The sequence continues at coordinate 86,169 of JALIZF010001226.1, forward strand.
CTGACCACTTAATACAGGTAAAATAGAACATTTAGCATCAATAGTTTCAACATGAAGCTGTCTTCCCAGGAACCCAATGGTCTGCCCTTATCTCTCCAGTGGTTAGTACTCCATTTTGTTGGTATTCAAAGCTAATCAAAGCTACACAGAATGCAAAAAAGTCAAAACAAGTGTGAGGCTTAGGGGATCTAACTCAGGTCCTCTTGCTAACCAACTTAATTAGCTATACTTGATCCTGTTTAATTGGTCACTTAATACAGGTGTCCAGGTTTACCTTGGGAAAGTTATAATAATATACAGGTTTGACTAAACAGCAGTAGAAATACAATATAACTTTACATCAAATATTGTAAAAAAATCCAACATACCCAACACTTCTTTCAACATTACTCTCCTCATTCATCCCAAGACTTTGTCCATAGAAATCTTCTTTAGAGGGCAACCATTCTTCAAAAGGGTCTTTAATCATCTCCAAAAGCTCTAGTATAAAGTGAACAGAAAATCCATGACTGATTATTAGTCAAATCAAAATACATTATTTCATAAACTGAAACAGAATAAATTTACTGCTTGCAAAATATATTTTTCAATTCAATATACGTATCGAGTATAAATAAAATAATCTATCTCTATCCTTTTATCTATCTATCTATTGGGTTATCAGAGACCTAAAAAGTTTTTTGAAAGGTAATTAATTTATTGAACAATAGTTAACTTGCACTATATGGTGTAAGTGGTTAATAAGTAGTAGGCAAGTGATCAGTAAAATAATGGTATAATAATAATGGAACTATAATATAATGGTAAGGTAATGGTATGAGGAGGTAAAATGACAGTAGAAGTGATTGACAATCTGACAATGTTCACTATAACAAACTATTCACTGCATGTACCTTTGGAATGCTTTTCTCGACTAAAACCTTTGTCCCTGGTAAGGATATCAAACCTTTTCTTCTCATCATCTTTAAGCAAAGATTTAAAATGCTTGTCACTTGCCTCCTATGGATAAAACAATTATAATTGTTTGACTTGTTATTTGCCTTATTCTTTTCTTTCTTTTTTTCTTTTTCATATTTTAAGTTCTTTTATATTTTTCCAAAGGTATCAGTAAAATATAAAAAGTGCTCCTCTCCTCCCACCCCCAAAAATATGCATACAAGAACCTCGTAAAATGGTTTGGCCAGCAATATCTCAGGTTAGCACTTACAACAAAATAGCTTACTTTACTAAGAAATAAGCAATATAATACAGTGCAGCCTAATGATGTAACTAAATTTTGAATTTTTTTACAGTTTTTAGGCAGTTTTACCCGTCTTATTCTTAATGTAACTATTGTTTTTAAACACTGTTCATAGCAACATGACATAGTAACATGAATACTGTACTTGTTTATTTGAGAATGAACTAATAAACTCAATTAAGCCACTTTGCTTTGCTTGGTAGCCCGGCTTACTTAGGAAAATATTTTTCTGTTTCCAGGCGGGGCTCCCTCAGTCATTCACTGTTGTTATAATAGGATACTGAAAACGATGAAAGTATGTGATGTCCTGACCAGGAATCAAACCCACAACCTCAAAGGTGACAGACCAGCTAGCACTCTCACTGCTTGGTACGGGCACCCTTGCTTCCCTTGCAATAGAATACAAATGTGTGTATTTCTTGTTACCTTAACGAACACATGCAGCAAGTTACTGTATCTGTTTGAGTATCTCAATTGTTTGATATAGTCATCTATTTCTGGTTGCATGGCTTCAAGATGGTTGTCTAATTGACTCTGAATGTCGTGATTCCTTTTTCTGTGAGAAATGAGCTGCATAAAAGAAATTATACATAGTAGGAATTTTTTCCTTTGTCTTTTGAATCTTTCCTCTTAAAATCTATTGTCATGCCAAACCCAACACTCAAACTTCAATCCTTCAGCAAAAATTACTATCAATATCTTCTCATATCTTTAAGATAAGGCCAAAAGAAAGTAGTTTTTAAACCATTTATTTGTTATTGGTTGGTGGACAAAAACACAGTTTCCAGACACCTTAAACAAGTAATTATGGTAATTACAAACTGTACCCAAGATCATAGAATTTCCTTTACTAATCAACCATTAATCATTTGATAGAAAATTTATAACATTTACTACATTTAACATGACTCTCAATCATTTACCTTATAGAGTTTGCATTCTTCCAATACTTCATTATTCTTATCCCCTCCAGCTCCAACACGGACAAGTTGGGATTTAAAGTTGGGGATCTTGGTGAGACAGGAGTCAAGGAAGTGATCAAGAGCAAAGTTCTTGTAAGTAACAATCTAGAGTTAATAAACCATAGTTACTAAAACCTTGCTTGAACAAAATGCTGATTATATCTGTAACTGAAGTTTGGTCAGCTGAATGAAACTGAATGAATAAGGTGTAACAAGAACCAAAGGGGATTGCCCCTGGCTTGGTTGCCACGGTACATACCCTGTTAACATTTGATCAGTGGTCGATAAGTGGTCAGCAAATGGTCAATAAGTGGTTGGTAAGTGGTCAATAAGTGGTTGGTAAGTGGTCAATAAGTGGTTGGTAAGTGGTCAATAAGTGGTTGGTAAGTGGTCAATAAGTGGTTGGTAAGTGGTCAATAAGTGGTTGGTAAGTGGTCAATAAGTGGTTGGTAAGTGGTCAATAAGTGGTTGGTAAGTGGTCAATAAGTGGTTGGTAAGTGGTCAATAAGTGGTTGGTAAGTGGTCAATAAGTGGTTGGTAAGTGGTCAATAAGTGGTTGGTAAGTGGTCAATAAGTGGTTGGTAAGTGGTTGGTAAGTGGTTGGTAAGTGGTCAATAAGTGGTTGGTAAGTGGTCAATAAGTGGTTGGTAAGTGGTCAATAAGTGGTCAATAAATGGTTGGTAGGTGACTGCTAAGTGGTTGGTAAGTAAGTAGTCAATATAAGTAGTTCATAATCACACAATACATTGTTTTTTATTATGAAATAGATACATTTAAATACATCATTTATATAGTAATCCTCTTATCAGTGTTTGAGAAATTTCTTACCAATATTGGACCCTGAACACCCATTGAAAGAAAAAGCTGCAACAAGGCTTCACCAACAAAAGACTTCCCAGTACCTGGTGGGCCCTAGTAAAACAAAAGAAGCAATGATCAATAAAGACGAGGTATGGAGTATTTTTTATTATATCTTAATACACTATAGAGGAGCATGTCCTCATGAATAGGAGTCACTGTTTATGTACACCCAGTGGGCATGCTTACCTGTATCAAGGCAAGGTTATTGCACAGGGCTTGTTCTACTGCTTCAAGCTGCTTAGAATCCAACTTTGGCCTGCTCAATTCTGGATTACTCTTCATATAATTAAACTCCTTAATCAGTTGATTATAGCTGTAGTCACCTATATTCTGTTCAAGTTTGATTGGGTTAGAAAAAATAATCTTCCAGTCAGGTGGTTTCTTGATGTTCTTTAGATATTCTGGTGGTTCATTGCACTTATTGGCATGTACGAGTTGTTCTTTAAAAGGGACTCTTCCTATAAAGAACAAAATAGGACTAATTTGTAAAATGTACTTTTTACCCCATAAAGTTTTGTTTCCAATTCTTCAAGTAAAGTTTTTGTAAATATATCATAAGATAAAGATGCCTTGATGTCTATTACCCTCTTGATGTTAATGTCCAGTCAAATATATTATTTTTAAGAAAAAATTAAAATTGAATGAATGAAGAAATGAATGTAAATAGAGTAGAAAATGGATGACTTGACTGACAGACTAAAACAATGACTTTAATGGGTGGCTAGACTGGAAACTTAAAATTGAATGAAAGAATGACAATAAATGAAGGACAATAAATGAATGAATGGTTATAAATGAATAATATTGAATGAATAAGTGACAATGAATGAATGAATGAAAAACAATGAATAAATAAATAATGGATGGATAGATTGATGGATTAATGAATGACAATGAATGAATGAATATATGAATAATGAATGGCAACAAATGAATTAATAAATGAATGACATTGAATGAATGAATAAATGAACAACAATGAATGAATGAATAAATGAATAAATGAGTAACAATGAATGAATGAATGAATGAATGAATGGATGAATGAATGAATGAATGAATGGATGAATGAACAAATGAATGAATGAATGAATGAATGAATGAATGAATGAATGAATGAATGAATGAATGAATGAATGAATGAATGAATGAATGAATGAATGAATGAATGAATGAATGAATGAATGAATGAATGAATGAATGAATGAATGAATGAATGAATGAATGAATGAATGAATGAATGAATGAATGAATGAATGAATGAATGAATGAATGAATGAATGAATGAATGAATGAATGAATGAATGAATGAATGAATGAATGAATGACAATAAATTTATCGACATGTAGTAAATACCTTTATGCTGTAATACATTCAAAGCTGGACCAAATGCCAAATAGAATGTGCTACTTTCACACATGTATGCCTCACAGCCTAAGAACAAATCATATATTAACTTGTATACAGAGTATTATAAGCAAGGGAAATACCACATAAAAAAACATTTTAACTAGTTGAGTTTAATAGAAATAAAATCTAAGAGTAAATTTTGAGAGAATTAGTTAATTATCACAACTGTACGCCTATAAGTACATGTATATGCATGGATTTTGTACCTTGATCACTGAGGTACTGTAGTTTAGTGATAATTTCTGCATCTTTCAGCCTATTACTTTCTGAAGACAAAGTCACACAGATTCTCCTACAATCAATCAACAAAAAGATACACTTACGCTGTATATGGCATGGCAAAAAGAGACAAAACCAGGAAATCATCACTAAATTAAAATAAATTAAGTCCAAAAAGAAGGAAAAACATACTTTTCTTTCAAGAGCTGTGCTTGGTCTTTTGCTTTAGCTTTTGCAACAGTTGCCCATATTGGACATTGGAAAGAGTCATCAAGTGATATGCACAGAAGATTACCACGCATGAGCCAGTGACTGTTACTAAAATTAATGCAAAAAATATTTTTTCACTCAGTTTTGAAGTAGGATAATGCAAGAAACTAATACTAAATAGTTGCTACCTACATGACTGTACATTAACATAGTTTTACTTTATGAAGCACTATTAAGAATAAAAAAAGAGAGAAATTTTAAGTGCCCGAGTGCAAGTCCTACAAGAAGTAGAAAAAAAATATCTGAGTAAAGTCAGTCAGGAATTCAAACCCACAACCCATGAGACACATCAGTCTAAATTATTTCTCTTGGATGTGTATCCCATAGGTCATGGGAGTTAGATTTTTTTTTCTGTACAGCAGATCCACATAGTGGCTATTCTTCTGCTGGCATTCACACTCACCATCTCTACATTAAATATTTAATTTCATACATCTCTCAACTCACATGATGTTGATTTTTGCTAAGGGAGGATAAACCGGAGAACCCGGAGAAAAAAATCCTTGTGACATGGTAAAGAACAACACTTAAAACAAACTCAATTTACATATGATCTGATGTCTGAGCCGAGACTCAAACCTGGACCACAGCAGTGAAAGGCCGGTGCTCTTGCCACTCAGCCAACTATGCCACCTACCCAGAGAAATTGTAGTGTGATATTATTAGTTGTGAGCAATTTTGAATAATATGCAAATGAGTTAGTCTGCTTAATTCTCAATCCCATGTTTTTCCACCATTTTAATACACTTAGGGAAAGTATTCAAAAACTTACTCTGGATCAAGCTCTGCTGCAGTAGTGGTATTCTCCTGTCTGAATTTCAGTTCAAATGAAAGCCCTTCCTGAGAGTAGTCACATTTCACTTTGAGAAGACTGATTCTAGTGGATAGATAAAAATATTCCTTATATCATTAAGGATGTTATCAGAATTTGCAGGCACATGTGAACAAAAATGGTAAAGCAATAATTATTTATTCCAGGAAGCTGATGGTACACTCTTTATTCCCCTCTCTCCATCAGTGCTCTGTTTTAAGGGTAATTAGAGCGCCTTCTTAAAGCTACACAAAATGGAAAGAAGTTGAAACAAGTGTGAGGTCACTCATGCATGGAATGGAACTCAGGACCTCTCACATCCAAAATCCACACACTAACCATGCCAACTGAGCTATACTAGTCTTGCTCCTAATTGTATTTATTCTTGTATATGTTTGCTACAGGAATCCGTATTTATTCAAATAATTGTTTGTTTGTTTGTTTTTCAAATTCATCAGCATTGGGCAAGTACCTCAGGAATAAATAAATACACAACTGCAGTACATCTTGAACTTGTTAGCTGAGCAAGTTCATGGCTTTTGATAGTGGTCTGAAGAACTTACAATGGTTTCAGAAGACAAAAGTAATAACTGATATGAAACCCCATTGCTGTTACTCTCAATTTTGCAAACAAAATATGCAAGCAGTTCATGACTTTTTATTTGTCTCGAAGACAAAATTAATGTGATGACCAATAAAATGGGAATTATTTCTAGAAACTCTCTTGTTTTGCAGGTTATATATGCAAGGAGAAGAATACGTCTTACCTGTACATCATAACATTTTTAGAATCAATTTTTCCATCTTTAATAAACTGGCCAATTCCAACATTCAAGTTATGAAAAGTTTCTTCTCTCAGAAGTGTGAAATTAGTATTCAAGTATTCTTCCTCAGAACTGTATTTGAATTTATCCTCTTTCTTGCTTTTCATACGTGGCAAGCCTTTCCAGTCCGTAGCTGATGAGAAGAAATGAAAGCAATAAGCAAAATTCAATAGAAACATATAGAAAACTTTCAACATGTTTGTAATTTATGGGCTCCTAACTACAGAGCCCCAAACTCCTGACCAGTATTGCCAAAAACAAGAAAATTGCAATTGAACTTGTGTACCATGAATCAGCTATAACTGTACTTAAAAGTTACTATCAGGGAATTCATGTGCTGAATTTAGTGGTCTCTTTCTATTACAAAAGATTTAGTAGCTACCTAATTTAGCAATTTTATCATATTTGTGCCTTGATAATAATTTGACTATGAATACTATTTGTAGCATTAGTACATTGTGTACATAATTATTTTAGTAATGAAAGTAGTAACAGTAAGGCAAAAATAAGGTGTTACTGACTGTAGCTTACAGATGTGCATATAGACTCAACAAACAAAAGCAAGTCAAACAATAATTCTATGTGTGAATTTATAATGCATATTATTATGTACAATATAAAAATCAAGACTCAAAAATGTTTCAACAACAAGATAAAAATAATAACTCACGCTTAATGATTTCGCATGTTGTAGGAATCAATGGTTTTTGGTTCCATGGCAGATTTTGAGGATCATCTTTGACGCCTTCAACATTCAAAGCAAGTGAGAACATTAGCCCCTGTAAGAGCTTGATATCATTGTGATCAAGTTTTAGACTGGACAGGATCGCAAGAACTTGAACACCACACACTGGAAGAACATGGATGATGCATTCTATGAAGGTTTTCACAAGATCCACATCATCAGAGTTAGTCAGAAACTCTTCTTCTTTTACAATGCTTGGTAGGACTTCATTCAAAAATTTGCTTCCTTTGAAGGAATCCCAGAAATGTTTCATTAGTGCTGACAGCTGTGCCTGATGTTGTGATGAAACCATTCTACAAACACACAAAATTTTACGACACACTTCAATTTTCTCTTTCTTTTCTTCTTCTACTTTGACTTCCTTGCTCTTCTCTTGCTTGTCTTCATTTATAATGTACTTCCACACAGCCTGACACCTAGAAATAGAATATTAAAATGGAAAGAAAGCAGTTATAATATGAGCGTAAACTTACCCCACCATACCATGGCCATGTCAGTGCCGTGTTGTCTATAAAAACATTCTGTGTTCTGATCGAGTGACTGTGCTGTGCCATTTTCAAAGCCATACAGTATTTGTGTACATGTATGGTTCCTATTAATTAAAGCATTGGCTATCCATAAACATATTATATTCCAGGTGACAGTCTAATAATAATAAACTAGTACCCATGAAAATGATGAAAGTGACAGTATAGGACTGTCAGTTTTTTGCTTGATTTTTCTCAAATTGGTCCAAAAAAGGTATTGCTTAACTTCCCATGCCTAAATACATGTATCGATTTCTGGTCATTTGATGAGAGAGAATTCGTTTGATACAAACAAATGGATTTTATTTGGCCATCACTTAAGTAATTTACTCATCACTCAAAAGACTGTAATTTACATATTAGGTATCTCCTCCAACTGTACCTTGAAAAATCTTCAAAAAACATTGATGATTTCTGAAGCTTGTCCAGAAAATGCATGGCTGCTTCTGCTTCCAGTTTGTAACAACTGAAAAAATAAATAAAGAAAGAAAAACCAAATAAAATAAAACAAAGATTGACCTGTAATACCCTCTGAAAATAAGAGACAAGACTGACTTCAATCAACTTTTGCACCTAACTCAATATATTTTCATTAAGATCTCTTGAAGACTAAGCCATGGATGTACATGTAATTGCTGCAATTACAGAACTATTCAGCCACCTTTCAAGGTAGACTGAATTACCATGTCATAAAGCAGGTTGCAAAAGAGTGTAAAAATGTGGATAATTTGATACATTATTGCCTTGAGATTAGCCTGCATTGCTGGCGGTCTGTGTTTTTTTAGGGAGGAGAAAAAAAAATGTCTCTTAATTTTTTTCTCCACCCACAAAGCCAATAAACACTAGTACTATAGTAGTACATCAAATAGTTAATGTGATACTTAGTAAAAAGACCACTTACTGTTTTGCATGCCTGAGATGCTTTTTTACAAATTCTATTTGTTTTCAAAATGTGAGACTCTCAGACAATTTTTTGTGTAAAAATTTCTGCAAAATTTTGTGAACTCTGACTTTTTGTGGGGACCATTTGACAAGGAGCTTGGGACCACTGGACCTTTGACACAGGCATGTGCATGTTATGTGCAGATTTATCAGAATATGAGAGAAGTGTTATTGTCTCAAGTGTTCTGATTTATCACCCTATGCTCTAAATCTGCACACAGCACAGCAGGAAAGTTTTATAAAAAAATCGATACATTGTTTTCAAGCATTGATTTGGTATTCATTTATTATGACCAAACATATTCAAAGTGTGCATAATGTGCATAATTATAGTATATACATCCTTTGGGCAAGAGAGCACACAGTCATTATATGACAGCTACTCTATAATGATAATATTGTGTATGCTATAGATCCCAATTGCTGGGTTTCAAACAGCTGTTGAATCTCATTATCTGCCTCAAATGGTGATCAAACATTGACCACCATGTGCTCTCAACCAGAGAATATTCTACTGAATACTTATTTTTCAGCTGATGAAAATTTCAATGAGACTGAGAAACCCAGCAATAGCTGGTCTATGACCATGTTAGTTAACTGAAGTTCTTAAAGTGCTACTAAAAACAAAATGCCAAAATCAAATTCAGCTGAAATGGCACTGAATAACTTATCAAGGATCTATTAATCACTAGGTAAAATATTTTCTTGGTGTTATAAAGGGAAGTGCTATATTTTTATAGATCTTTAAAGGTGTCAGTGACATCATTTACTCGACTCACCGCTTTGCTCCAGACATTTCTTTGTAATTTGTAAATTGAAATATAATCTCAATGTAAATGTTCTATATTGAAGAACACTGGCCAGAAAATCAATCTCCACAAACAATACAAGAAAACCCTTTCACACAAACTATTAGTATAAAAGAAACAAAATAAATATTATTAAGAAACTAAATACAAAGAAATGCATGGAGCGAAGCCCTTAGTTGGTGAATGATGTCACTAACTCCCTTTGGAACACTGACAAAAGATTTTACCTAGTAATAAATTATAAGATCCTTAGGACTCAGCAAGGATGGCACAGTTGGTTAGTGCGCATGCTTTTGGTGTGAGAAGTTCCGAGTCGATCCCCAGTGATCTTGCATGATGGAGCACTGATGGAGAGGGTGGGTAGAATGAGTGCTCCGTCAGCTTCTAGCTATATGCTTGACTAGCTGAAGGAACTTCCAACATTAAATATAATTCTTTACCAGCTTTACCATTTATCCTTGAAGAGTTATTCACTGTCATTTCAGCTAAATCTCATTTCAGCATAGTAGCACATTAACTTTAAATCACTTACCAAAGGAGTTCATAATTCAGGCCATTGAATACCCTTAAAACATCACCAACCATAACAGATATTCCAAAGCCTGGGAAATCCTCTTTCACTTCCAGGAGAAACTCTTCAGAACCATCAAAACTGAGAACTGACACACAGCCATGGAACTTTCTTAATACCACAACATCGACAACAGAACCTGGTGGAATCACTTCATCACGACTTTCGTCTGAACCTCTCAATGCATTTTCATAAAGGAATGAATCCAACTTGTTAAGATATTCACTGAATTCTTCAGTGTGTGCTTTAAATTTTTTACCGGCCTCTATGTATTCAACATTGAATTTCTTTAAATCCTCTAGCCTTATTTCCAGCTCCCTGGAATCCAGAGCAATTTTTACGTGCAGACGTGTATACGAATCAGGAACTTGTACTCCCAGGAGTATGGATTCGACTTCCTTCTTGAGAGATTTCACAGCCAAACCATCAGCAACCGTCGAGCATTCTTTTCTCACTCGCTCTGAGAATTTCTTTGCTTCCTCCATAGAACTATGCTAACAGTTCTTTTACGGCTTACATTACGAAGATTCCAGATTTTCTTTTCCTTCACAGCGACCTAAGGATACTCTTTTCTTCACAGCGAGGGTTTTAGCTTGCCTTTCTGAGAACTTTGCAGAACATGCATGGCGATAATCATCGGGGAGGAGTTGCTTGTACGACCCAAAAAATCCAGTCACGAAAAACTCGATTGGAAGAGTCTTTCGCGAGTAATTTGCTCTCCTACCTTTCCTCATTCGCTTGATTTGTTTATTTTCCAATCCAATATTCTTGTATGTAATTGTTTGGCTTGATTTCTTTGAAGTTTTCAGAGTCAACACCAATGTACCCCTCACTGTCGCCATTTCGTATAAATTCCACCCAAATTCCGAGAAATGCAAGATTTTCAAGGAAACAGCAAAAATAAAAAAACATAAAGATGAGCACAAAGCCTTTAAAACTATCCCAATATAGGTAGTACTCAATTTGGTACTCAAACAGTGTGTTCAATAGAGCGGTAAAACATCGAAATGAGAAGAAAAATTGAAGTTTTGTGTTGACCGCGCGGGTTCAGGTTCAGGCCGCAACGCGCGCAGCAGAAAGGCGGGAAACTGCGGGAAACTGGAACCTGACCACAGGAATACCATTTAAAGATTCTAATGTGTGTCACAACTGTGACACCGGAAGTGACAAATGAAAGAACTAATAACGCTGATGAGTACGTGTAGCTTGCACTACTAGGCAGAGTGTAATAGTTGATGACTAATGCTCTTTATTGGGTTCAAACTCCGAAGTTCATAGCTTTCGTAAACCCACAGATTTTATACAGATAAGCCTTCTCGCATCATTATATTTTTTTAATTTAAAGAAAAGGAAAAAAGGAAGGGAAAATAGAGTTGATCACATGTGCAGTAGAGATGTGGCTCGTGAGTGTTCAACTGATCAAGGGACCAATCTTTCAACTTTGAGATTTCCCCAAGATTTCCCCTTGTTTATCACGATCACATGTACCCATTAACCTTTCCGGCAAAACCCCGACCTGGATTATTCCGGAAAATTCCGGAAGTCGTCATTATTAATATTAGTCCCCAATCTCCCATGATCGGACTCTCAACAACAGTTCCCAGAAAGCAAAATCTTCCGTGCAGCTCAAGTTGCTTTCTAAAAAGTAGAAAAAGGCTCTCCAAAAATGCCTCAAAACCCCTCTTCTAATGGCCTGAAAGTAGCCTTAGTTGGAGACAGTGGTGTAGGCAAATCGACCATTCTCTCTATTTTTCTGGGAGACAGTTACAGTCCACTTTACGTCAAGACCAAAGGTTTGTTGGGGATCGACTTCTAGTCAATTTGAGCAACAAGCTGGTCATTTTGGTTCCTGGAAAAAAAGGATTTTTTCGAGATTTGTTGTATGTGAAATATTTATACAAATACACAGTAAGCTTCTGTCGTGGCTGTCATTTCAGAAGTTTTGAAAACCCGCAAACAATTATCGTATTTAAACAAATCTAAGTCATAATTTAAGCTTATATCGTACTTAATAATAATCATGAAACATACTGATGATATTTTCTATTTTTCTCCTTCTGTAATTTTTCTTCAGAGAGAATTATCAAAGTCAAGGATGTCCTACTCGATAAAAGACACAGACAAAGGCTGCAAGTTTGGTTAGTGTAACTTGAGACTAATGATAATCCCCGGGGCGGGGGGGGGGGGGGGGACTTTATTGTGAAAGGATTGGGTATGTGAAAACTCAAAACTTCAATTTTATATAAACACCCTAAAATATACCAAATCACTGATTTTTACCCCTAAGAGATACAACCATTTGATCAAAATCGTCTCATGTAACACCGCTTTAATGTTATGAAACACAAATATCATCAGTTAATTGTTAAATAACTCAGTCCATTTGCTGGTATAATAGGGATACTGGAGGTGATGAAGATAACAGGACATATGCAGCATATTCAATAAGAGATGTTAAGGTATACTATCATGCAATAACAATAATCATTGAATGTTTTATAATTTATTGAAGGCATTAAAATCATATTGACCAGAATTTTCCAAGCTGGACTATTTTTGGCTTAGAAAATCTAAGCCAAAGTTTATGCAAATGAACAAATAAATCTTTAATATCTGATATAAAGATCAACGTTATGGTAGTGATTTCCATTGTGTTTCTAATGAATTAGTAATGAGTTTTATAAGTATACAAAAAGAGGCAGGAAGCTGAGAAAATCTGCATACTTACATTAATATATAACAACAACAACATATATTCATGGGTTAGTGGCTTGTTGCAAATAAGCAAGATAGGGCTAGCTGTTGCTAGCTAGAATCATTATTTCGGACTTTCTTGAAGTGCATGTATAGCTAAAGAAATGCCAAGAGAATTGGTATCTGAGTCTTTGAGAAGCCCACTGATACTATTTTGAATCAGTTTGAACCGGCCATGTTTTAAAAAATCTTGAAAAGATCATCCAAAGCTGTCACTTGAAGGTCCTCAATTGAAACATCTCTTCTACATTACATATATATGTATACATGATGTTCATGCCTATTTCTCTAACTTTATATAGGGTATTGTCATTGTTTTGGATGTTTGTGATGAAGACAGTTATATGCATGTGCAAAATTGGATGAAACTTATTAAAGATGTAAGTTTTGGATTCAACAAATACTGCCAATGATGTTATCAGCCAGCAATTATGGCTCTGATCATTATTAATAATTGTATGATTAGCACATTGTTAACAAATTTGCAATTGAAAGACTAAAACTCATAATGATTTCTTTTTAGACAATAGATCTAGTAGAGTCAGTAGTGATTGTCATTGCTGCAAACAAGATTGACAAAGTGAATAAAAGAAAAGTTAAAAAAGAGCAAGTTCAACAGGTAACTATGCCTGTCACTCACCCCCCTCCCCCTTCCTCTCTTTCCCTAGTCTCAAGTCTGGAGAAATTATACTGTCAATCAATTATCTTCATTTTATTGACAAAAAAAGCTTATTAAATTTATATCCATACTAAAATGGTGGAAGAAGGGGAGGAAAATACTCTACAGGCCTAAAAGAATTATTCCAATTGAAGAATCCATAATTAGCAACAGCAACAATAATTATTATCTGGGAAATTTGGAGCTAAAATCAGGGGTCAAGGAGATGAGGTCCAAGGTCCTGAGACTCCCGGATAATGTGAGAGAGTTGACAGGTTTGGGTAATTTATTAACCCATGTATTCCAGTGACAACACCTCTATAATATTTATTTAATAAATGGATCATGCTGACTTCATGTTTGACCTAGCTTAAATTTATTTTGATTTCTGAGTTAAGGTTTTTATTTGTTTTTAGCTTGCACATCAATATAATGTGAAACACATAGAGGTCAGTGCAAAAACTGGAGAAAATATTGACAAGGTAAACACAATTTATTAATGTTTTACTCAGCAGCATATCAGCATAGCGGCTCTTCATCTGCTGAGGCACTCACACTCAATTCAAACTATTTCTTCCACACAATACTCAAACTCACAAAGTTGATTTTTACCAAGGGAGGAAATGAAACAGAGAAACCTGCAGAGAAAAGCCCTGTAAAATATAGCATGGTAGAAAATAACACATCACTCAACTTAGTTGATATAACCCTGAGCAAGAAACAAACAGGACCACAGAGGTGGTTAATGCATTATTCACTCACTGCTATGCCAACCTTACCACAGCCTCTATAAATTTGTGTCATTTTATAATAATGGAGGGCTCCCTATGAAAATGACCTAAGTGACTTTTTGATGATTTTTTCAGTGGTATAAAATGATATCATTTATAAGTTTTCTGAACCAAAAAATCAATGTCTGGACATCCATCACAAAGTCACTTAGGTCATTTTCACAGAGAACCCTTCATTATTAGTCATATTGAAAGTTATATGACTGTATTCTCTGGTTCTTAATTGCTTCTTTACAGTTATTTCAAATACTAGCCAAGGAATTACATGAAAAAGCAGAAGAGGTACATACATTCGTTTATTGACTTATCTTCTCTTCCTCTTTCATTCATTCATTTAACAGTTCATTCATTCAAATCATAGTTCATTCATTCATCCATTCAAGACATTCTTTCTCTCCTTCCTACATCTACATATTAAACAATTAATTATGCCGGTAAAGTTTTCATGTAACACCAACTTATATGCTTCCATTCTTTCTTTCTTTCTTTCTTTCTTTCTTTCTTTCTTTCTTTCTTTCTTTCTTTCTTTCTTTCTTTCTTTCTTTCTTTCTTTCTTTCTTTCTTTCTTTCTTTCTTTCTTTCTTTCTTTCTTTCTTTCTTTCTTTCTTTCTTTCTTTCTTTCTTTCTTTCTTTCTTTCTTTCTTTCTTTCTTTCTCTCTCTCTTTCTTTCTTTCTTTCTTTCTTTCTCTCTTTCTTTCTTTCTTTCTTTCTCTCTTTCTCTCTCTCTTTCTTTCTCTCTTTCTTTCTTTCTTTCTTTCTTTCTTTCTTTCTTTCTTTCTTTCTTTCTTTCTTTCTTTCTTTCTTTCTTTCTTTCTTTCTTTCTTTCTTTCTTTCTTTCTTTCTTTCTTTCATTTGTTCATACATTCTATCTTTTTGTTCCAGCAATCTACTTATAAAGAAAATACAGATGAAGTTGGTGACTATGAAGAATCTGCAGAATCAGTGAAATCATTTTTTGACAAATGTATAATTTTATGATAACATGATGAGAATGATTTTAATAGTTTTTAAATTATACATTTCAGCAGTTTTCTATATTCTGCAAAACAGTCCATTGGAACTTGGTTTTTCACTTCCGCCCAATTCAAAACAAAAAATGCTATGCTATCATTTTGGTATTAGTAGGTCTTTATATAAGTGATTTTTACTTTTCATTGACAGAAGTAAATAACCAGATTCCAATTGACTTTTTGAACATCTGAGTTTGCATGATTTTTGAAAATTGCTATCAAAGCATTCATTGGTTCAGTGTAGTGGCCCTCAGTCAAAATATCCATTACCCATAGAAAGCTAAAAGTAATTTTCTGGGAGCATTAAGGCATTGTTAACCTGGAATTTTTGTACAATATTTAGGTTAGTTTTTATGTTCAAAAATTCAGAAATGATATATAGATGAAATACGTACGTAATGTTTTGTGATAATATTTGTGTCTAAGACAGTGTTGTATAATAATTTGGTGGGTGACATAATTATTAAAGTCCCTATCACCCCTAGCCAGAAACTTCGTAAATCATTTCTTTGTGAATAGAAAATCTGCCTTGTTAAATATTTCCTGATATATACATTTCCTTTCAGAGAAATTAAGCATTCGAAATGAAAAAATGCAAATAAGATGACGTCAACCCAGGAATTATTAAATATACAAAACATGACTATAAGCAATTGTTACAATTTTACCTTTTGGAAAATGTTTTCTGTGCTAAACTACACACTATGGACAAATTTTACTCCTTACCCTTATTCACCTGTTTGAAAATTTGAAACAAAATGAGGCATCAAATTCCTGGGTTGACGTCATCTCATTTGCATTTTCTAATTTTGAATGCTTAATTTCTCTAAAGGGAAACGTGTGTATCAGGAAATATTTAACAAGGCAGATTTTCCATTCACAAAGAAATGATTTATGAAGTTCCTGGCTAGGGGTGATAGGGACTTTAATGTTTAGCAGGTAGAAGGGAAGGATGGGTTTGTCCTTTGCCTTCTGTCAGAGTGAAAGATGCAGAGACCCATAATGATAGAATGGGCTCCAGTTTCTTATAAAATTATGAAATTTGGTTATTTTTTAAGTCGTTCCTCTTTTCCCTTGAGTGTTTCTCCTCTTCTTCTTTTTTCTTTGTCTGTTTTCATTTTTTAGTATTAGACCATTGACCTAATTTTTAGCTATCCACCTAGGTTAATCCTTTAAGTTATTGTGGATAACTTGTACTTACATGTAAAATATATGCAATGTCAGTACTAAATAATGAAATACCTATATCTTTGTCTAACAATGAGGATTTGATGGCATTTCAAGTTTACCCAATTATTACCAGTCACACACACTGTTGAGGGCTGGAACTGATTGCAAGGACTTAAAATCCTGTCAAGTTTGAATTGGAGGACTTTAGAATTCTTCAAATCACCATCATTATTTGGGAGTAATCTTTTTAGATGATTATTACCTGTTATATTGAATAAATACTATTAGCCAATAAAATAATACATATGAACTGGTCATTATAAATTTTCCATAAATTTGGCTCTGATCAATGATTTCATTTGTGGCTTAGTGGTAAGCGAAGGGGATTAGTATGTTAGTGATTTGGTCTCAGTAGGTGCATGAAAATTATTGAAATGTCTTTTAAAGTTAGACAAATTATTATAATTTTTGAGAGCTAATATTTCTAAGTGTCTCTTAAGTAAGCATTGCATAGAAAAATAGACAAAGTCAACTACTGCTTGAGAGTATAAATTGCAAAACTGCCCTGAGTGTCACTCCAATGAGATAGATAAGATTTAGCCTGTAGCAGTATTATTGCTGATAATTCACAAAATTCCAATTTATTTCTGATGAGCATTCAATAGTATAGAAGCCATTATTTTTAATGTATTGACTAATATTTCCTAATTCATTTTTCCATTTTGTTCACATTCACAACCAATTTATTGTAATATCCCTTTTTATAAAGAAAACAAAATAATAATAATATTCTTGTAATAAAAAAAGTAAAAGAATGTAAATAAAACATGAACCGGAAGTCAAATGGCTATAAACGTAATATCTTTAGCAAACGATTTCCGACATTTCCCAGAAGGCAAGCGAATCTATTTCTGGAAGAACAGGACAGTTTTTCGATGTTGTTTCTTCCATTGTGTACGTGAATTATCCAAGCAATGCAATTTCTTTCTTTCCTAATCGTCAATGAAACGAAAATATCCAAAACGCATTCATTTCCGGTTTCCCTGGAAGATTGCCGGAAGCGCGCATTGCCGCCTCGTTCTCGTGACGGTTTCTGTGAAGTCAAGATGACAGAAGTGTGAAGGTAAACTTTGTACTTTTCATTTCTTTTTTCGATGCGGAAACTGTCAAGATTAGTGCGTTTATCACCTGTTTATGAGATGATGAGAGAGCTTACGTTTTGAGATTTTGCTGCTGTTATCTTGGAGATCAAATCTGACTGGATTTAGTAGGTAAAATCGACATTTTCACTATAAGCTTTTTAACTATACACTCTTCTAGAATCTCCTCAACTCATACACAAACTTACACTTCAGGTCCTGATTTTACAATTTTAATTTGCTTTAAAAAATCCTTGGAAGAAAAGAAAAATGAAAGAATATCTTTAGAGGGAGGTAGGATGTTCTTTCTGCTTCAAGTATTTTACTTTCGATGACAAACACACGACAACTGCGTTTGCAAAGCATGTGACCACTTATAAATAATTAGGTATGACTAAACCGATATATATATATATACAGCTACATATTTTAAAAGTTATCAATTGATCAGCTCTATAGTGAGCGAAGCCTTTTGGTAGAAGCTGAAGTGAGGTCACTTTAAAGTCGTGGGAAAAAGAGTTAATAGTAAGCGATTCAATCCCGTTGAGACACCGTTGTAGTTCTTCAAAATAATTTAAGCTTAATATTAAACTGGCCATAGTCAAAGAAGTGCCTTCTGAGTCATTAACAGATAATGCTAGTCTTGATTGTGTAGCCATATTTTTAAATCCTTTGTTTGCATGCACACTTATTTTTAGCTGCAAGAACGAAATGGCATTTCTTTTCTTTTCTTTTATGTGTTCTTTCAGATGCAGTGATCAAATTTGTGTAATTCTGGATTTCAAATTTCCCTGGCATGTTTATTAACTTACATCATTTTCCCACCAAAAATCATTAAAATCGAAAAACAAAAAATATACGTTTTGTTACCTAAGATATGCTGTCTTCATGAATGCCAAGTCTCATATTGGTTGGATTAAAACTCTAGAAGTTTTTTGCCCACCTTGAAATGTATTAAAATGCTTGTGAAGCAGCCATATGAAAACGACTCAGCCTGTGTTATTCAGCTGTAACGCAAGCTAATTAAAACCATAATGTACTGAAGCTGCGCTTGAGCTGCCTGTGTAATGCTTGTATTGGAAATTGACTCTCAGATCTTATCACAAAAATGCATGAGAATGGAATTTAAATGAATTGAAAAACTAGGAATGGAAAAACTAGGAATATTCTATTTCCATAGACTTATTTAACAATACATGTCAGGTTTATAGTAATTCATAATTTGACAAATTTATGCATATATTCCTGTAGGTTTTAATCAAATCTGCCATGTCATTCAGAAAGAAGTTTGATTTGCAGTATAAAGTTATTGTAATTGGTGAGTCAGCAGTTGGCAAATCCTCTCTGATCAGACGTTATGCCAGCCCTGATAAACCATTTGAAATTAACATGGTTACAACAGTAGGTGAGGCAACAGTTATAATGATAATGATATTTTATTTTATCTATTCATGTTACAATGATGCGAAGTTCCATTATCTGTTCCAATGGGGGGAGGGAGGGTGACCTTGACCATGGCCATGCAATAATTTTCGTTTACACAAAAAAGTTGCATTGAGTGTCTGGACCTTTTTAAATATAGCAGGGCAAATTGAAAAAATATATTACTATGAATATAATAATCATTTACAAATAAACAATATTTATTTTATTTATTTAGGAATAGACTTTGTCAATGTTGATACTAAAGTAGATGACCTAACTGTACGTTTACAAATATGGTAAGGAGTACAGAAAAAGCTGTTCTCATTCAAATAAGCAATTTATCACTTTGTTTAAAAAATACGCAGTCTAAGACTGCATGTGGCTAGTGCAAGCAAAAACAAAAGCCCAGCTTTAAGGGGACATGTGGTTACTGGTCAAATGATAAATAGACAAGCAAAGCAATTAAACTAAACAAACAAACCAACAAAAATAAATAGAAAAGAAAGAAAGAATGCTTTCGAAAAAAAATAATTGTAATTTTTCTGTCAATATGGAGTCTACGAGAATGATGAAAGTGCTCCAAAAAGTCCTCCAAATTATATATTACAAAGAAGAAAATGACAAACTAGGCAAACCACAACTTTCTATTCCTAAACGTTTTGAGGTTACTGAACAAACAGTACAGTCTTTGTAGTGACATCTGGACTCATTGGCTCTTTAATTGTTAAATGACTAAATTAAATTCAAATAATTTTCACACTTACAACAGAAATGACCAAAAACATGCCAAGTTGAAACAATTGGGCAATTTTTCTTGTCAAAATTTAAACATTAACCTTGGCGATATTGATTTTGGTTTCTTTGTATATTGGCCAAATCATTGAACATCTTGTAAAAAAATATAATTTGGCAGTCACGGTTAGCACATCGCACTTAGTAGTTGTCACGCTGAATAAGGTAAACGCTACATTATAAGGTCTACTTGCACTCAAAAGAAGCCAGTAGCCTACAGGAGTAAAGCATTACACAATGTTTTTCTATTGGGGTTTTCTCGGACTGCAGATTCTCGGTCTGCAGTTTCTCGGTCGTCTGTGCAGTGATCTGGGTCTGCACTTTAGACTTGCCGTATAATCCTTGGCAGTAGTTTCAGATCGCCAAACGATGAACACAGGGACAGCATTGGGCAGGATAAACCACTCGTTCTCCATGACCAGTGAAGAGACGATGACACCTTCGTTTTCTTCAATACACGTAAACAATCTAAATTCTCAGAAAACCTAAACAAACTTTTCCAAGCAAACACTTCATAAGGGCATGGAAAATTGAGCCTGGCTCTTGAAGTAAAGTAGTCATGAAGTCATGATATAATTGTACTATAAATTGTATTGGAACTCGTTAGCTTTAGTGATTAGGTTAGAACCTTCGTAGATAGAACATGGCGCGCGAGACTCACAAGGCTCTTCGAAGACCAACAAAAGTTGCCAGAAAGGAAACGGAGAAATTGTGAACATAACGCGAATTACACACACACGCATACACCGGGCGATAGCATAGTGGCTAGAGCCTCGTTCCGAGGCCACTAGCCACAAAAAGGTGATGAAAAATTAATAATAATGATGAAAATAATAATTAAATGGAAACAAACAGGGTGCCGGGTTTTTCAGAAGGGTTTTTACGGTCCACTTGGCTTAAGCCACCTGGCCCTGATCACATCATCTTTTCTGAAGGTTTTATTAAAGGCATATGAGCTGGCCCTTATGGGTCATATATAATCAATACTAAATATTTATTGATTATTAAGGGACACAGCTGGCCAGGAAAGGTTTCACACCCTAACAACCAACCAGTTCAGGTATACCAAGGTAAGGCAATATTTGATATTTGTACCAGCAAATGGTTAACTTGGACAAGTGTCCCAACCACTCCCTCCTTGGGAGAGATCTGCAGTTTTACAATATTCAAATGACTTCACCTAGCTTAAGATAAATAATTATTTGTCTTCAATTTATCACTTGATGTTTTCTTCTATAGGGTGTGCTACTGGTCTTTGACATAACCAATGCAGTATCTTTTGAAAATTTGCAGTTTTGGTTAGAGAGCATGAAAAAAGTGAGTTAGATTCTTGAAAGACTTATAAATTGTCAACTAGAAAATTTGAGAAAATTACCGAACATTACAGTAGAGTGCTTGCATTAAACCCATGAACTATACACCCTTCTAATAAATCCCACAATGCTTGTTTTCCGCACTTGACGTCAAATTTATTCTTTTTAATTGCATTCACATTGTACAAGTTTCAAAAGAATAAATTTGACATCAATCGTGGAAAACAATACGTTGCGGCATTTATTAGAAGGGTGTATAAGTAGTTACTAAATAGCACTGAATAGCACACAAGTCTTTGTTTTCTGTTGTTTAATTAGTGTTATTTAGTACTATTTGTTTCATGGATTTAGTGCAAGCACTATTAATACCTAGTATACTAACAATATTTTCATCATCTTCTCCTTCATCATCATAAAAATCAATAATCTGTTATCAAAAAGTTATCCCTTTTTTTCAGGATGGGCTACAAAAAGAAGAATTTATTATCGTAGGAAACAAGACTGATTTGATAGATGAAAGAGAAGTACCTAAACGGAAAGGAGAAGAGGTATGCATTGAGCAAATGTCTGAATATGTGGTTCCAGAAAATATCCATACCCCCACCATGGAGGGAAAATTTTGGAAATTCTGGAGGGGAGGAGGGTCAGAGAAAGAACAGGATAACATTGTTTGTATGGAAGAACATTGGAAGTTTCAGGGGGTAGGGGAATTCATTTACAAATTCCATTGGTGGTGGGGTGTGAATATTTTCTGGAAACACAATTTAATAAGTTGTATCATCATTTAGTGGGTATCTAGCAAGATTCCTTCAATGTAAACATCTCAACATTGTCTCATTCATCCATTCCTTATTTATTCATTCATCCATTCAATCAATCATTTATGTGCACCTATTTTGTCCTTTCATTTATTCATTTATTCACTATTCCATTCATTCATTCCACTATTCCATATATTTACTTGTTCTTGTGTCCATCATGTGTTTGCTCAATCATTCATTCAGGCATTCAATCATTTATTTATTCACTGATTTGTTTGTTTTATTTCATCAGCTTGCAAAGTTTCATGGTGTTAAATATGTTGAAACAAGTGCAAAAAGTGGAAAAAATGTTCAAGAGGTACTTGTAGAGAATATCAGTCCTGTCTAAGTTAAATTGCAGGCAATGGGGATTTTACACACCTTGCATGACATCACCATGACATTTTAGATTTTAGTGAAATTAGTAAAAGTTGAAATTCTAAAGTAGTTTTGATGAATAGCAATAACATTATGGGTGGCTGAAGTTTGTTCTTATTCTTAATAGCAAGGCTAGGTTGACAACAGCTTGCCAACCACCAAACATTTCTATAGCAGGGTCGTGACATGGTACGTTTTTTCGCTCGTGATCCCGTTTTTTGGTCGAAAATTTTGATCCCTGATCCCAAAAGTTCTCTTATTTTGATCCCTGATCCCAGTTGTGAAAATTTTGATCCCTGAATCCTGTTGATTTGACTACTGATCCCGATCCCACGTTTGTGACCCCGATCCCATGGCTTGAGATCCCGATCCCAAGCCTGTCATCCCTGATCCCACGTACCATGTCACGACCCTGCTATAGAAAAAAGCAAACTTCAGCCAACTACTTCAAAATTTCAACTTTCACTAATTTTGGTGTGCTCTTTCCAAATATTATATTGTGGTTTTTGTTGGATTAAAATTTAAAATGTCACAGTGTGTCAAGCAAGGTGTGCAAAATCCCCATTATGTGCCACTCATACAATAGTTGTATGGATAAAAACATATATCAGAATTTTATAATATTTAATATTTATTAACTTCTATAGCGCGAATATCAATTGGGATATTTTCATCTGCAAAAAAAAAATAATGTGAGCCTGGATAGTGCTGTCAGAACATCATGATCACCTTCTTATGTTTTCAGGTTTTTCATTCTCTTGCTACACAAATGAAAGATGCCAATGATCCATTTGTGGTAAGATACTGTTACTTTTTCAGCAACATTAAGGATAATAATACATAATAAACATTGTTTGAATAGATACATCCCTTATAACCTCCTTTAAGTTCCAACTCCTGTTGGGTTTCTTTGGTTTAATAGAAAAAAAAGAAAAGAGTATGTTTCCTTGTGGCGTAAACACAGGAGACCCAACAAAAATTCCCAAGAAATTTCTTCCCTGTTTAGGTGGCCGAATGCTCATGCAACTTTGTGCAGATTTGTGTCCACCCCTGCAACTATTTTACAACAATATTGTAGGGGTGGATGCATGGTGCAATTCTGCTTTTGTCCCCATTGTAGGAAAAGATCCATTGTGTGCTATACAATCATATATATATTCCTTGCCATATCATTACCTGAGTCTGTCAATTCAATTTTTCTTAGTATGTAAGACAAAACGATATCCCTGAGGAAGACAATGAGGAGGAAGATAGACCTGATGGTATAATTCGTCCTTCTGCAGAAGATGCAACTACCAAACATAAACAGTCAGGATATTTCTCTTGCTGTACAGGATAATGTCGACTGGCTTTAATTTTTATATTTAGGTAAAAAATATAATCAGAAGCAGAAAATTATTACTGTTAGATTGTTCATCAGTTAAATACATTATTTTTCTGAATGACAGACAGATTTATTAATTTCTTTGGGAATATGAGTAGAGCAGCCTAGCTTGAGAAAACAGCTGCCAATATAATCACTTTCACTCCTGCAAGCACTGAAACATTAATACAAGCCGCCAAAGTCCAAAGGAGGAAAAGCTGATACCAATGAGGTGGCATTTTTATGGCTAATAGCAGTATAAATGCAAATGTAAAAAAGATGTACAATATTGAATAATATTATAATGCCTGTAAAAACTGTTTTAAGTTTATTGCACACCAAGTACTTTTTATTTACCAATATTTGTATGATAATGAAAACAAATTGTACAAATAAATAGACACTTATTTACACATTTGCACTTCTTTTCTTACAATAAGTTTATTAGTATATCCCAAAGGGGATTTTCAATACTAATTTAACTTTACTGGTATTCCTGTTACATCAAGTGGAACCATTGTTAGATGTTAACTGCTAGATGGATCAGACAATGTGGCTCATACAGAACATTTAACACATAATTGCTTAACAATGGTCACCAACATGGTGAAGAAGTGTTAAGAATGAGTGTTTAAGGTGTTTCAAAGTAGTTGTTGACGCGCTACACCTCTCATTTTAAATTCGCGATTTAATGGACTTTTTCTCGTCGGATCAAAATATCCTTTAGACCAATTATCAAGCAAAGATTGAATTTTTGAATGATAGTAATTTTAAGTCAATCTGTGATTTTACAGCAAAGATATTCAATGATCGTTTAAATCAGTCTTTCTAAAATATCTCCCGTTTACGATGAGCTTTTGAAAAACGATAACATAGGCCTAAAACTTCACATTCATGCACACATACTTATAGTTAAATCAGAGAGTTTAAACAGAGCGATTTCGAGTACTAGACGCAAACATTTTTTATGCGTATTTTGCGTCGCAAAAACTAAGGTATAGCTTGTCATGCAGAAAAGAAATACTCGGCGCTCAAACATATGCGCTAAAATACTGAAAACACGTTGCTATATTGTTGTTCTTTCTCTCTGGTAAATTGCACTGGTTTAAGTGTTCATTTGGCGGAGTTATGATTTTTCTTCTGATAGTATGTGGGATTCACTAGCTGCGACAATTTTAACTTTCAAGCGGCGTAAGAGATATCTCTTCAAGTCATCACTGTTTAGAGCCCAAAATCACGGATATACTTACTCAAAGTATCATAAAACACGCAGCAGAAATTTATTAAATTTGATATGTAAAGCAACATTTTTCAATTTCACTTGAATACAGTGCTTCAAACGCGCCGGAGTAGAATCAAACCCGTGTGTACAAATGCATGACGATGGCGTGATGCTTGCTGATTATGTCACGCTACATTCCTTCGCACCCGTGTTACGATGCATTTGCATATAGTGCCTTTACACTTCTTTCGATGCAATGCCTGCAACTAAAAGTTCGAGAAGTAAGAAAAACCGTAGACTTGCTGCACGTTTGGCAAGAGAAAAAAAAAATGGGGGAGCCGCAACTAATTTTTCCAATTTCGAGTTTTGTGTGATCCTTTCAGTATAGTTCCTAGTTCAAATAAAACCGCGGTATGCAAATGCGTCGTAACACGGGTGCGAAGAAATGTAGCGTGATATAATCAGCAAGCATCACGCCATCGTCATGCATTTGTACACACGGGTTTGATTCTACTCCGGCGCGTTTGAAGCACTGTATTCAAGTGAAATTGAAAAATGTTGCTTTACATATCAAATTTAATAAATTTCTGCAGCGTGTTTTATGATCCTTTGATTAAGTATATCCGTGATTTTGGGCTCTAAACAGTGATGACTTGAAGAGATATCTCTTACGTCGCTTGAAAGTTAAAATTGTCGCAGCTAGTGAATCCCACGTACTATCAGAAGAAAAATCATAACTCCGCCAAATGAACACTTAAACCAGTGCAATTTACCAGAGAGAAAGAACAACAATATAGCAACGTGTTTTCAGTATTTTAGCGCATATGTTTGAGCGCCGAGTATTTCTTTTCTGCATGACAAGCTATACCTTAGTTTTTGCGACGCAAAATACGCATAAAAAATGTTTGCGTCTAGTACTCGAAATCGCTCTGTTTAAACTCTCTGATTTAACTATAAGTATGTGTGCATGAATGTGAAGTTTTAGGCCTATGTTATCGTTTTTCAAAAGCTCATCGTAAACGGGAGATATTTTAGAAAGACTGATTTAAACGATCATTGAATATCTTTGCTGTAAAATCACAGATTGACTTAAAATTACTATCATTCAAAAATTCAATCTTTGCTTGATAATTGGTCTAAAGGATATTTTGATCCGACGAGAAGAAGTCCATTAAATCGCGAATTTAAAATGAGAGGTGTAGCGCGTCAACAACTACTTTGAAACACCTTAAATGTTCCAATATGACTGCAGCCAATACTGACTCACTATTACAAATGAAGCATTAAAAACAAAATGCTCTATGTCCATGAGAGAGGACTGATGTTCCAGAGTTGCGACCATAAAACCAACTTGATGCAGATCAATGTTCAAGTAAGCTACTTAGGAACAAGTTACATAGCATATTTATAGTAAAAGTTTCAAATGTTTTTATAGACAACAGCACTGACAGTCAGAGCATGATGTATTCTGTTTCACACGTCAGGAGAGCCTCTTGCAGCTTTGACTAGGGCTAATGCATTTGCACTATCGCATAATGATGTCACAGTTTGTTTACATTGGGGATAGATGCTCAGAAACAGTGGAAATTGGGACCTATTAATATTCCTTTTCGAAGTAGAACTTCAATGTATCGAGTTTTGATATATATCATGTATCAGTGCTCATCTGCATTTTATTTGATATGCAATCACTCTGATCCCCTCTGGCGACCATAATCCTTAGCGTCAAAACAATAGAATGATTTGGTGTGACGTCATTATGCGATAGGGCAATTCTCCCATACTTTGTGAGGTAGAGTGTAGTCAGTATAAGCATGAAATTGTATTGAATATTAGAGCACTAACATTAAAACCATGAAACAACTCGGCAACTAAATAGCACCAAATAGCAAAATCCTTTGTTCATTGTTCAATTTGTACTATTTAGTTAGTACTTGTTTTATGGTTGTTGTTTTTGCTCTAATAGTACAAAATACTTTAGTGCTATTTTGCACATTAATTAGTGCTATTTTATGCTTATGTTGAATGCACTGTAACATGCAGGAGAATTTGTGACGGCTATGAAGACTAATGACATTCCTTTTGCTCACCTTTTTCATTCAAATCAAAATCAGTTTTGAACACCAACTGGAGGTGGCTATTTATTTACTTGCATCAACTTGAATGAAATTCTTCACAATGTTGAATTGTACACTTGCTGACAAGCTTACAAGTTAGATATTTGTTTGAATAGAGTTTGCACAGTTTGTACACTTAACTGGCTGCCTTTTCACAATACCACAAGCACTTTTCTTTGAACCAATCTATCTCCTTTTTCTTGTCTCATTTTCCATTCCTCCTCTTTCTTTCATCTCTTCCATCTGCATGACATAACTCTCCCTTATATACCGAAACGCCTGCGCATTAGCATATGGTAGACCTGTCAAGGGGTCACGGTATCGAGCAGGTAATCCTGTCACTGGACAATACTTCCTCTGAGGATATTTGACCTTTTTTTGTGGGAAAATAGGCATCTGGGAAACTCTTTGCGTCTGTGAAGATTAGAAAATTTCTGCTACAACGCTTGGATGAATCAACACTGACTTTGGAATCTTCATCTTTTTCAATCTCATCTACTTTTAATATAGGTTCGTGTATTTCTACAACTGGCATTGATAAAGAGAAATATCTAATCACGGGCCCTTTATGGGTGACTTTGGTAATTTTCGTTTTCTTGCGATCAGCTTCAAGTCTTTGATACGCAGCTAGTGAAGCAAGATTTTCTTCTTCAGTAATCTTTGCTTCTGCTAACAGTTCCTCTTGAGTCAGACGCCGCATTCCTGGCGGGGCTTTAAAATTCTGTTGCTTCTGCTTACTGCGTTTTTCTTTTTCTTCGCGCTGCTTTTGTTTAAGCTCTTCTGCTTTTGAGACAGTCAAAGCACGAGTTGACTTGCGAAGTCCTTCTCTCGGCGTTTTATTTACTCCAAATTTCTTCGGCTTTGGAGCTTCTTTTGGTTTTATTTGTTCATTTTCAGGTTTAGGCTTACGATAAGGCTTGATAATAACCTTTTTGCGCTTTCTTTTGGGTTCATCTTCTTCTTGTTCAATGACTTCATCTGTTTCGGACATGCTAAAATCTGAATCCACAATATCGACGTCTTCTTCGTCATCTTTTTCAAACTCTTCGTCTCCCGATTCCTCTTCAAAGCCACCAAAAGCTGTCTTATAGAAGTCGTCAACTTCTTGTTCATCTTCGATCATTTTAGACATCCGATTGCCGGCATTTTTGCGTTGAGATCGTCCTTTCACGAGACTCGTAACTTCGTCCGCCATCTTGAAAAGTCTCACTAGAGAACTAGTACTAGACTCCGTTAACATCTACCACAGAAATCCCATACGAGGTGCACAAAAGTTACAAGAAAATTTAATAAAAATCGCAAATGCAGCTAATCGTATCTGAATCGCACTTGCTTGTTTTTTTGCCTTTTACTTTATCGTTGGGAAAAATTTGAAGCTGTTCTGTTTAAAACTGATTTATTGATGACATTTTTGATGACAAAAAGTCTTAACACATTCAGCTGGACCCCTTGATGTTATTAGCTGAAGTCAAGTCTGTGTCACAATTACAAGATTTCTCAGTTTTTCTTTTTACATGAATATTATGTTCGATTACTGTCTGGACCCCAAAACAGACAGAATCAATCATAGAATATACAGTTTCACAGAGTTTACATCTTCGAAAATAAGGAATATACAGAGTTTGTGTTTTTTCGTTACACCTGATTACATTATCAATTTCAAAAAAATGGTTTTCTATTCTTTCTAGTGTTTGCTTAATATGTATTTTTTTCTTGTTTTCTCTCTCTTTTTTTCTTTTTTCTTTTCTTTTTTTTTTCTTTTTTCTTTTCTTTTCTTTTTCAGTAGCTTCGTTTATAGCCAGATTCGACCCCTGATTCAATGGCTAATCAAACGAACGCGTCTTCTTTTTCTCGATCTTGGCCTTGGTGAATAACTAAAAAACAAACAATTAGAAACTGTTAAAAATATATTTGACTTGTAAAATAAAATTCCAGTGTTTCTATATCCTTGCTATATCTAATGCAACAATGGAGCATCAACCAGCTTCGTGTGTTCTCGTAGAAATCGTTTCAAATTTCCTCTTGATCGATAAATTGAGAAAGGCGAAAGACGCCCGTCCCCCCTCTCTTCCTCCTCTCTCCTTCCCCCTCACTCACTCCCTCCCTCCCCTCTTTCACCTATCGGATCTCCGAAGATTATCGATATCACTAATAGTTTGACTTTTTAAATCGCAAATTTCCCGTAAACAAATTTGACTCTGACCTCTTGACCGTCTGTCCCGTCTGTCTCCTTCATTCCTCACCCCTTTCGTGTTAATCGCGTGTGATCATGAGGCGTTTCGATTAAAACAACATTAATTATAACATAATTTATATACTCACACTGTCTTTGACCAGGCCATAAAACGTTTGTTAAACACTTTGAACAGCAACATCGATATAAAACGTTTGTTAAACACTTTGAAGACTTTGAACAGCAACATCGATATTGGCACTGTGCAAAGGCTTACAAACACGTAAACCACACACTCGGTAGTACGATCCCATCTTGAGTCATCTGTAGAATTGGATTTCTCAGCTAAAATAAAAATAAGTTTTCATTAAGAAAGTAATAGTACGTAGACAGACTTAAAATAAAATCAAGAGAATTGTCTTCGTTTAAGAAAAATATTGAGGTGAATGAAAATTGAATGAATGAAAATGGGAATTATCGTTCTTCTGATTACTTTTCCCGTTCATAACAGTTCCCTCCTAGCTGTTTCTACGTGTTTTTGGGTTCAAACACACCAAGGAAAATTGAAAGAAGTAGAAACAGAGGAGGGAAAGCCATTAAAAAATATT
Organism: Telmatactis stephensoni; assembly: GCA_029948255.1. NCBI lineage: Eukaryota > Metazoa > Cnidaria > Anthozoa > Actiniaria > Isophelliidae > Telmatactis > Telmatactis stephensoni. The sequence continues at coordinate 116,074 of JALIZF010001226.1, forward strand.
AGTAAACAGATTCAAAATAAAACTAAGAGGATTTTCTACAATTAGGATTTACCGTTCCTCTACTTTAAGTAGAAGACACAGACGAAGGAAAAGTTTGGAATGACACAAGTGGCGATTCCTAACTGTTCTCTCGTCTGTGTCTTCATGATCCCATCTTGATTCATTGACAGAATTTGCTCAGATCGAATTTCACTGATTAAAAAAGTAATAGTCAAAAGATTCAAAATAAAATCAAAAGATTTCTCCGCAATTACGAAAAAAAGCAGAAGCGTAAAAATAAATGGATAAAAATGGGAATTATCATTCTTTTACTTACATTTCCCATTCCCTGTTGTTCCTTCGTCTGTTTCAACATTACTATCCCTGGATTGGTTTGAAGTAATATTGGACGGTGCGATAAATACGCACATAGCTTGTGGAATTTCAGGCTCTTCGTCTTCTGGTGGGAGTCTGAAAATGTAGGTCTTGGGAGGTGGCTGAGCTTTTTGAACTGAAAATCAACAATGAATCCATCACTCATTATGTTTTCCAACTTTTTATAAAGCTGATATGTACAAGAGACCATAATACTAAGAGAGCGAAGCTCAGTATTGATGTCTGTGCCATGTTCGTGGCGGCTAAGGCTATTTTTAGTAACTTCGCCATCGCGCGCGCAAGGCCGTCAACCAATAGAATTTGATTTTTGACGTGCGCGCGGACGGGACCGTTTGAATTCTATTGTTTAAGTGCCTTGCGCGCGCGATGGCGAAGTTACTAAAAATAACCTTAGCTTAGCCGCCACGAACATGGCACAGACATCAATACTGAGCTTCGCTCTCTTAGTATTATGGTCTCTTGATATGTATACTTACAAGGGATGGGAGGTAACTGAATGCCAACATGTTCTTTCAAAACGGTTGTCTCGTGTTGTATGTTTACGCTGAATATAAGCGGCAAGGTTACAAAGAGTAAAATTGACGAAGTCATATTTACTCTTGTATTCGGTATGAACCGACGATTATGACGTAATTTATGACGTAATAGACGAAATCCTTTGTGTCGTAAGCATGATACCCTTTATGACGTAGTCATGACGCGCTTTATGACGTACTCTGACGCGCTTTATGACGTATCATGACGTCAGTTAAGACGTTCAATTTTCAAATATTACTAGAAACTCGAGGAATAAACTATAACTTGGGCTTCCTGTGTTAGTGATTTATTATCAATGAGTAACTAATGAACAATTTATCTTTTTCATAAAGATCAGAAGTAGTCAAGGTCAGTCAAGAAAGGATACTTGCAAGGCCATATATTAGGCCTTTAAAATCACAGTGGTATCAAATTGATCCGAATGCAACCTTCAAAGAAAATGATACCTCAAATAAAGGCAAGAAATAAATCATATTTCATAGTCTCACAAGTGCCGCTTGTTTTAGGTGGTACTGAAATAGACACCAGTCCCTTATAATTGTTAGCTCTGCGTTTCTATTCTGCTCCTCTCTTCCTCTTTCTTTCACACTCTAACTCTTCTTTACTTTGTTTTTGAATCATGTTGGTCGTCTTTTTGGTGCGTAAAACCTGTTTAAAACAAAAGTTTTTCAACAAAGGTGATACCAGGATAGCCAATTATGAGCAATTCATTCAAGTAGAGAAAATAAAAGATTAAGTGATAAATTGTTTCCTCCACATTGAATTACGGTAATTTATTCCGAGCTTTCGGACCTTAGGTCCATCATCAGGGACATGACAGTGGAATTGTATTTACAAACGTCAATATACTGAATTAACTGTCAAAACGTCTCGCGCGCGCATGGTGTAAAACCGCGCGCGAGCAAGAAAACTAAACATTACAAAATAACCAAATAAACGATACATGCAAACCAACATTAGATAAAATAAAAGATGTTCAATAGTCAAGTACAAAGTGTCAATATATTTAAAGGCTGACGTACGTTGGTAATGTGAGTAAATACATTGAAAGTGGAAGGAAGTGCTTGAATTACTTGAATTGTTAAAAGTGCGTCTCGGCGCGTTTTTTCTTTCTCTTTTTTAATTTTTTTTTTAAAATCGTACGTCAAGTGCGATCCATTCATTTGATCAAATAAGTAGAGAAAGGAAAAGCCTTTAAAGAAGCTAAGGAACTAAGTATTTTTCAAAAACTGATAGTGAACCAGCTGTCGTGAAAAATGACTGAAGTACAAAGTACAACTTTTATTCCCCTATACACATAAATTTTACATATTACGGATATTATTTAATTATGTTTTGGGTGCAAAAATGGCAAGGAAATCTTTGAACAACGATCTCGTTTAGTTGTTTACGCCATCGTGACGTCATAGTGCAGACATCATGCTTCCACGGTTCTCCTTACAGACGCTCCCTTCCCTCCTGGTCCAAAAATATAAACCAAGGGATTCTTTGATTTGTAGTTTCACTGATGAGTAAATAAAAAGTGGCGAGTGGTCGTTAATGATGTTTTGCAAATACAAGTATAATCAACTTAGAGTCGTTTTCGTCTGAGTGGGAACACTGTACGGTTACGATACGATACGGTTACGGCATGAATTTCGCATGTTTTTATAGACATTACGGCACTGACACGGTCACGGTACGGCGCGGTAAGTTTCCCACTCATACGAAAACGACTCTATGCTACCCCCCACGGACGTACCGTACCGTAACGTGAGAACGTCGTTGTTGCATGAGTGTGTAAACGATACCGTACGGTCACAACTATACTATAATAAAAGAACTATTTCGGAAATAAGCTCTCCCCAACAAGGCATACCATCAATCATGTACAGAGAAATCTGTCGTGTGTAAATAGTGGAAGAAGGATATCAACTTTAATTATCGAACTTTAACATCACTAATTAATCGAGTAAATCAGTTCGGATGTTGTCTTTTCAAAAGCAGCTGGTTCGCTTTCATATTTTCAAAACATTATGTTTCTCAGTTCTTGAAAACATTTATAATTTCTCCGCTTGTTTGATGGAATTAACTAGTTGATTGTCTAAAATATGATTTTTGTGGCCGACTTAAAAGATGTACTGACACGCACTGTTAATGCATTAGTAGAACTTTTAACAAATCGATTACTTAAGTGAGATGTTAAGAAGTTCATCGAGTAGAAATGGACGCTCATCTATACATTTCAGTAAACATCCTTCTAAGGCGGACTCAGTGCTACAATAGAAATCAAGTACTTCCTTTCTTAATGTCCACGTCACCATTCAAATTAAGTACGCGCTTTTGTTCTCGACTACTGAAATTTTTGTTCCATTTTTACTGAAAGAAAGAAGAAAAAGATAAGCAGGAAGAAAAAGAGCTAAAAGGAACGACAACGCAAAAGAGAAGAGATTGCGGCCTAGCTTGATTGAGATTTTAATCCCACTGACCGACCATTACCTAGTTTTTTACTTCAAGAAAGGATTCTTAAAAACGTTTTATATACTCTTTGCTTCGTCTTAACCAGGCTTGACCAGCTGGTCGATTTGGGGAGCAGTTACAAGACTTTGAATAACACCTTGGATAACACTTTGAAATGGCTTCCAATGGGTGGAACCCAGACAGCCGAACACCAGCTCAAGTCATCTTCGAGACTGGCTTCATCGCAATCATTGCGCTAACGGCTCTTATAGGCAATTCCTGTGTGTTGTACGTGTTTTATAAAACACCAAGGCTGAGAAACGTCACAAGTTATTACATCATTGCGCTGGGCATCTCTGATGTTGTGATGGCCGTCACCATCATGCCTTCATCAATAATGATGGCCGCACTAGGACGTGAAGTTCAAAGCCATGTACTTTCAGAGGCTCAAGCCGTTTTTGTACAAGGTCTAATGTTTGGATCTCTTCAAACCACAACTCTCATCGCCATCAATCGCTTTTACTGTGTGGTCAAGAGAGAGCTGTACGTGAAATATTTCACTTCCAAGCGAGCCATTTCAACGATCATTGGATTTTGGGCGCTTTCATATATTTTCGTTCTTGTAACTTACTTTAGTGGTTTAGTGACATTTGAATACGAACCTAAGGCTTTTATGAGCCTGCCCAACTTTGAAAGAAAATTCGTGGCTCAAATTCATGTTGCTGTTACCCAATTTTCATTTGTTGTTTTTCCATTATCCATATCAGTGGCATGTTATTGGAAGATCTTCCAAAACGTCAAGAAGCACAACAAGTCCGTTGCATCCAGCTTGCGAAATGGAGCTGGACGTCCTTCAACTCTGTCCAAAGAAGAAATTCAGATCACGCATTCATTGCTGGCCGTAGTTTGTGGATTTGTTGTCTGCTGGATTCCAAGTACAACTGTTTTTCACATCTCTGTCTACCTGAAAAATTTGCCTCATTTTGTCATGCTTTTGACAACCTTTCCCATCTACACCAGCAGTGCAGTCAATCCTATTATTTATAATATCTTTAACAAACCCTTCAGGAGGGAATTCCTAAACATTTTCTGCTTTCATCTTCGAAATAACCATGTGAATGTTATAACGGTGAAACGAGCTAACAATTCGGATTAGAGAAAGTTGGGTTTTGCATGGGAGGATAAATTTACATCAGAGTAAGTTAATATTGACTCTGTTTACATCCATGAAAAGATGCATTTTCAGACGTTCAGCTCTTCTAGCTGACTACAATCTTTTGCATTAATAACGTGCCACCTATGCCCCTTTTCCCTGTTCCAATGTTGATCAGTGATGGTTATAACTATCTAAGGCGCGGCATAGAGATTTCGAGCCCGAATATCAACGACACTGGAACAAGGGAAAGGAACGAGACGAAGAAAGTACGGCTGGCACAGTTAATTCTGCAGGGGTTTGTAGCTACAGGAAACAGGAAATCTTCCAATTCAAAGAGATATCAAAGAGATTCTTGACTGGACTTGACTTAAAACAATGTCTTTCTCGCGGTAAGAAGTGGATTGGAGAACGTTTGGGCCCGAAAAGCCAACATATTTGACAACAACGGAAATGTTAACGCATTACATGACGTCTGAGTTTCCCAACGCTTTAAGTCTTATCAAGAGACCATAATACTAAGTGAGCGAAACTCAGTAATGATGTCTGTGCGATGTTCGTGGCGACTAAAGTAACTTCGCCATCGCGCGCGCAAGGCTCTCGAACAAATAGAATTTTATTTGTGACGCGCGCGCGGACGGGACCGTTTGCTTTTGGCAATCATATTTTATTGTTTGAGAGCCTTGCGCGACCTATGGCGTTGTTACAAAAAATTTCTTAGTCGCCACGAACATCGCGGCACAGACATCAATACTGAGTTTCGCTCTCTTAGTGTTATGGTCTCTTGGTGTTATGAGAAAGTGATCATGAGGTTGACATTCTATAATTATCAATTTAATAACTCATTTCACAATATACGTTCTAGATACCGAAAAATTGTTCGATAAGCAATTTCAGTGACGCCATCAGGACTCCAACTGAGGTCGACTTTCATCTGACACGGGATGATTACAATAAGTACTCGTCAGCGGTTATCGTAAGGGTTACGGTGAAGTACTTGGTGTATGCAATACCAATTGTATCGATAGATGATGTAGCCATTGATATACTCAATTTATCTGATACACTTGGTGCTGCATACAACTGTTGTTGCACATCATAAGGAACAAGGATGGCACAGTTGGTTAGTGCGCGGCCTTCGGTGCGAGAGGTCCCTACTTTGATTCCCAGTGACTTCACATCCTTGTTTCGACTTCTTTCCTTTCCGTGTAGCTTTAAGTAGCTTCAAATACCCTTAAAACGGAGCACTGATGGAGAGAGGGGGTAAAGTGAGCGCACCGTCGGCTTCCTGGAAGATTAGATTCTTATAACTCTTAATCCTCTCAGTATAATTTTCTGAATCTTCATCTGGCATGGGGCTTAATTATTCTATTTATTTGTAATTTACCTGACCTGTTTATTTATTTATTTTTCATCTTCTTCTTCGATCTTCCTCGTTTTCACCTATTTATGTATTTGTAATTCAACCCATGAAACAACAATCGCCTTAATTCATTACCTCTCCTAGTTGCTGCTTGCCTCGATTAACTTATCAGTTATTTCAAGCAGCAATTACCTCTCTTCATGTTTAATATTCTTTTGTAAATTATTGATGTAACTATGTAAGGTAAATAAAGTTGTTGTTGTTGTTAGCTCGGTAAAGGAACTACCGACGTTAAACAAGGTCCTTTACCTTTACCTTTTTTTTACACCAAGTACTTACGTTATGTAACGATACAAACTGCGGCTGCGTAGAAGACCAGAATACCGCAGGCGCAAAGCAGCGGTACGCCAAATGAATTCACTATTTTCTGGTTTCCCGCCGTTTTTGATCAGCGAAAACATTATTCGACTTCTTCTCTTCTCAAAAACACCTTATATTTCTTTCTCTTTAGCGAAATACTGCAAATTCCAACTAACAACCTCATCATGGATAACAATCATAAGAGGAAGGGAGACCAAAAGGGCGGGAAATAAGCTTTTCTCACCCCTTGCGTGACATTTTACATTTTAATCGAACAGCAAACAAAAATATAATATTTGAAAAGATCACACCAAAGTTAGCAAAGATTGAAATTTTGAATCGGTATAGTTTCGATGAATAGCGCCAAACTTATGGGTCGCGGCCGAAGTTTGTGCTTTTTGTATAGAAACGCTCGTTGGAGGGCAACATGTTTCTCACGCAAGAGGTGAGAAAAGCTCATTTGGAGAGAAGACAGTTTTATAACAAGTGCGGTGATTTCAATGGTGACTTCAGGATTCAGTTCATTTATAGTAGTGCTTGTCTTTTATCTGCACACCTTCTAGCTATACGGTAAAAATCCACATATAAGAGCCCACAATTTTCTCAGTGACAGGCTGGAATGGTTTTATACAAAATGTATGTCTGGTTCTTATATATATTTTAATGTGGGTGCTTGGTGGCTCAATTTTTAGCCTAGTGGTTCACTTAATCCTCAGTTTCTTTTAAATGCGGTTATTATTGTATGAAATCAACTAGACAAAATGCAGCACTGAGTCTCAGAAAACATAGGCTTTAGAAGTAAATGTAAATTTCTCATTAGCACTGCTTGTCTTTTGTGGAATAAATACAGTATCATGTTTATGAAATATGAGCCAGCTTTGATAATACGGTTTAATTTTATTCTAATGTAGTTTGCTAAATACAATTCAATTTTTATTCTAGTATAGTTTGCTAAACAGCAACTACATGCATGTAACAACGTAACTAATGTCTATAGTTGATGTTTTCAAGAATAAATACCATATATGTGTATCATACAATAGTCATGACAGTATGGAAACCGAGAGCTAGGGGCTTATCAGAAACTGAAAAATATTTTTGAAATTGCGAAAAACAGTTTCAAATCGAAGAGTATTTCCAAAATTGGACAAATCTTTTATTTCATTGAAATCTTATCGATTTTATGGGTGCCACCGATCCTTGTGCTCAGATGTATTTCCCGCTGAATGATGCAACTTGCAACATCTTGCTCAAAATACCTCAATGCAACATGAACAAGTACAAGATTGTCCGAACTTAAATGGGCATCAAATGTTTTCAAATATTTGGAACTTTTTAATTTTTGCTGATTTGTCAAAAATATCTGGAATTAAAAACAAAACTCTTTTTGCAGATTGAAAAATATTGTCGGATTTCAGAAACTGCAAGAGACACGATGCAGTTCTACTGAACGTTGCAAGAACTAAAATTAAGTTGCATAGTATGCCCGAGTCTTAAAACTACCTCAACTTGTAAACGCGGTCCATGAAAAGCTCAGACGGAAACGAATTTTGGATTATGAACTATCATTCTTAAACAGTGCGTCTGAACTTCTTCCCTTGGCCGCTTTTAACCCTAATCTAGTTGATTCTTCATTAACACAGTTCATGTTTGACATGTTACAGATAATATATAACCTGTAGCGATACAATAATCTTCATAAACGCCGGGAAACAAGCTTTGGAACAAGGTGGTAACGCGGTCCTCAACCTGAAAATTAAACCAGAGTTAATTAAAAACATTCAGTACGATGACAATATCCAAATCGTCATCTTGACGCCAAAGTCACTGCACGAGACAAAAACCTCACCTTTTAACTGTCTTTAATTTCCGATGACATGCTGGATTTCCTCTCTCGTATCCCATCCATGTTTCTCTACAGCTTTGTAGACTTCCACCACGAGATTCGGGAACTCTTTCAGAAATACAGATTGAGAAAGAATAAGACTTCTGATTGGGTTTGATCGACTAGCGTCTGAGACGTGAGAGATGGCATTCCGTATGAACCGAACTAATTCCACAGCAGAGCCAGTATCGTATTTTCTAGGAGATGTTGACTTTTTGCCTTTAACAATGGGCTTCGTCATTTCTTTGGCAATGGTAGGCATATGCGTGTACCCAGCATCATCCCATTTGGGATACTTGCTTATGGTGGGGAAGTTTGCTTCCAACTCGTTCTCGATGGCTGTCATCGAGCTAGAGGGCCTCTTAGCACGGGGACATTCAAATTCTGGTTGATTACCAAGAGCGCTAAGAAGATCCAACTTTTTCTTGTCTAACCAGAACACTGGGTGATGCAACGAATCTGATGCAGATGGACGTTCTTTCTCATTGAGCTCAAGCATTCGTTTGATAAGGTGAGAAACTTCAGGTTGAAGAGAGCTATCCCATCCTTCCATCTTGTTATTCAAAATGTTGATTTCTCTTTCGGTGACGAGTTGCCATCGACTTTTTCCAGTGGAAACACTTGGGTTGAATGGGTGCTGTTGCTTTGCGAAAATGTAGTGGAGAACGAGACCACAGGAGAAGATGTCGGACGACATGGCATGAACATTGCTACTGGACGTGATGACCTCTGGAGCAATCCATCCACGAGTGCCAATACTTGTGCTCATTTCCGATAGATTTATGTCAATGGGGTGACTGAGACCAAAGTCTGCGATTTTCAAGCAAAGACTTGGATGAGTTTTGAAAAGGATGTTACTTGGCTTTAGATCGCGATGAATGATATTTTGATCGTGCAAATACTGCAGTCCCATAATAATATCTTTAGAGACAATTGTGTTTTTTTCAGGGTCGAAAACAGCACTTCCAAAGTAGTCGTCAAGGTTTCCCTCCATGAGTTCCAATACTACATACGAAAAGTCTTTACATTCAACGAAAGCCAAGTACTGAACAACCTGTTTGCAGGAGGTGAGAGCAGTAAACGTGCGAATCTCTCGTTTGGCCAAGCGCAATCTTTCTGTTCTCTTGATAGCTACCTCCATGCCATCCTTTTCATTGATGCCGGCAAAAACACGACCAAAAGAACCGCTCGCTATGTGTTCACTATGATACCAATACGTCGTTCCTTCAACGGTTTCGCAATTTCGTTCTCTAGAAACTTCAGCCAATTTCTTATCGTACGTCTTTGAGTAAGAGGTCCAAGGTATGACCATAGGCACTTCATCAATACTTGGTTGTTTTGCTAGTAAATTTTTAAGCTCCGGGCAGCCATCCGTTAATTCAAGGCAGCTTTCGCCACAGACACCATATAAAAGAAGCTGTTTGGCAACTTGCCAGTGGACAGAATCGGTTACTAAACCTTCCGTTTCATGCAAGGCATCAGTGTCATCACTAGTTGAAGTAACGCTGGGCGTTTTATTCTGCGCTTTACTAGATGATATTCCCTTCTGAATATTGACGCAGCAGAGGTGAAGAGATGTTTTCAGATCTCTTGTTCTTAACCGTCTTGTCTTTAAAATCATTTCTACCAAGATAGATTTCCATAACGTTCGGCTGGATTTGTCTTTGCATATTGCTTCCATAACACCAACCATAGCTTCATCAGCATTTTTGAAGACACTTTCTTCGCAGATAAATTTAATTAGCCCCTCGGCAAGAGCAAAAGCCTCCTCTTCAAGAAGATTGCTTATTGGAGAGTCACCTTTTTCATCACTAGCTAATACATCAAAGCCCATGTTGGTCACCGTTTTCCAGAACGTTGTGGAATTTTCTGTAACATCTGGATAAAAGTAATCAAGTTTCTCTAGAAATAGTCGGTTTTGTGCAGCAACTAGAAGAGGTGACCTTCCTGCCTCATCAAGGTCGTGTGTGTTTGCTCCTTCGGCGACCAAAAGCTTCACGGCAGTCCATGTCTTACAACAATGTAAGGGTGTTTCTCCCTTCTCATTTTTGTGATTCACGAAAGCCCCAAAGCTTAACAGTTGTTTCAATATGGTATCAAGAAGATTTTCAAAATTGGGTTTGCCATCTTTTGATATGCACTTTTGGCCGGTCGATGGAAGTGCTAGGGAGGCCCAGTAATGAAGAGGTGAGTTCAGCTCATCATCAACAACAATCATCCGCTTGTTAACTTTTGGAGGAGAAAACAGCTTCAGCAGCTGAACAATCTCTTGAAGAAAGATTGTTTGATAGTCCTCATTTTCAGTAAGGTTAAGACCCTCTTGAACAAGCTGGATGATCAAATGGAAAACTGATTCTCCACTCTTTGATGTCTCATTTATGTAAGTACTATATTTCATAAGACGCTTGCATATCTTCACAATGTTGCCAATTCCTGAAATTCGGCCCTCTTGTTTTAGACCTTTCAAAGCATTTGAAAGGCAAAAGAGAAGTGGTGTCTCTTGGTTGGAGTTCTTTTTGGCTAACCCAAATCCAAGAATTTGATAAATGTTGTCCAATAACTCTTCGGACGTGTCAGAAATACCAAGAAGCAACTGCGAAAAGTAATGACAGGCAGTGTTTCCGTTTTCGTCTGCAGTATTCGGATCGGCACCTAAACCAATCAGAATTGAGATTATCTCATATAGTTTACAAAGCATCCCTTTGTTCGGGGATTCTAGGGAGATGACGATGGTCTGAATGGCCTTTTCTCTTTTGTCGCTTTCTTCTTTTACCAAATCAAGAGCAAATTGTAACATTGGCAAAATGTTCTCTTCGCCATTCATGATAAGAAGCGGACATTTACAAAACATGGCATTGATGATTGATGAAACTATCGTTTGTCTCTCGATTCCTATATCTTTCATAAAAACCTCCAACCTGGCATGGATTTGTGATAACGCTAACTTACAATTCATGCAGAGATAAATAGCATAGGATAAGATGGTAACATTAAAGTTATCTGTCAAATGCAAGTTAGCACCACTGTCAAGTAGAAATCCAGCGGTAATGCTTGTCTCACGTACTGCATAGAACAATGCAGTTCTTCCATTACTGTCAAACGCATTCACCAAAGCTCTTCCTTGTTTTATGAGTGTAGCAACTACGTCCTCATGGTTTACTGCAAACATCAATGCCGTCTCTCCAGACTTACTTGAAATGTTGACATCAGCGCCTCCGTCAATAAGTGCTAGTACAATTTCGTTGTTTCCATGATATGCAGCTTTCATTAATGCTGTTTGACCTCGATTATCGACGATGTTGACATTTGCTCCTCTCTTCATCAACAACACTGCAATATCGCTATTTCCGAGATCGGCAGCAACCATGAGTGCTGTTTGACCTGCACTATCGCTTTTGTTGATATCCGCACCTTCATTAGTCAGTGCGAGTGCAATCTCACTATTTCCACCGTAAGCAGATTTTATTATTGCTGTTTGACCTTCGTTATCTGCAACGTTAACCCAAGCCCCTCCATTTATCAGGGCAATTGCAGTTGTATTACTTCCACGATAACCAGCTTTCATCAATGCCGTTTCTCCTTTATTATCAGAAATGTTGATGTCAGCACTTTCATTGATCAGTACCAGTGCCGCTTCATCATTTCCGTGATCAATAGCCAGCATTAATGCCGTTTTGCCTTCATCATTGGACATGTTGACATCAGTGCCTCCATTGATAAGTGCTAATGCAACTTCGTTATTTCCTTGATAAATAGCCACCATCAATGCTGTTTCACCCTCATCATAACAAATATTTGCATCAGTACCTCCGCTGATCAATGCCAATGCAACTTCATTATTTCCTTGATAAACAGCTAAACTCAATGCTGTTTGGCCATCATTATCGACAATGTTCACATCAGTTCCTCCCTTAATCAATGCTATTGCAATTTTGTTTCTCTCGCCATAAGCAGCCGTCATTAGTGCTGTTCTACCATACCCATTTGCAATGTTGACATCAGCACCTTTTTTGATCAGTGCCAGTGCAATCTCGTTATTTCCAGAATAAACAGAAAACGCCAATGCTGTGTCATTGTTATTATCGGTATGGTCTACATTAGCATGTCCATCAATCAGTGCTCGAGCAATTGTGTTCCTTCCATGATAAGCGGCTTTCATTAGTGCTGTTTGACCTTTTTCATCGGTCATGTTGACATCAGCACCTTTACTGATAAGTGCTAGTGCAATCTCCTGATTTCCTACAGAAACAGCTTTTATCAATGGTGTTTCACCACTATTATTGACAATGTTGACATCGGCACCTTTACTGATGAGTGCTAGTGCAATTGAATTTCCTACAAAAGCAGCTTTCATCAATGCTGTTTCACCACTATTATTGACAATGTTGACATCGGCACCTTTATTGATCAATGATATTGCAATCTCGTAATTTCCTACAGAAGCAGCTTTCATCAATGCTGTTTCACCACTATTATTGACAATGTTGACATCAGTACTGGGGTTGATCATAACGTCTACGATAGCTAGTGCCAGTGCAATCTCCTGATTTCCTATGGAAGCAGCTTTCATCAATGCTGTTTCACCGCTATCATCGACAATGTTGGCATAAGCACCTCTATTGATCAATGATATTGCAATCCCGTAATTTCCTACAGAAGCAGCTTTCATCAATGCTGTTTCACCGCTACTATTGACAATGTTGACATCAGAACTTCTATCAATCAGTTCTAGTGCAATCTTGTCATTTCCACGATAAGCAGCTTGCATCAATGCTGTTTCACCGTTGCTATTGACAATGTTGACATCAGCATCGCCATTAATCAGTGTAAATGCAATCTTGTTATTACCACGATGAGCGGCTTTCATCAATGCTGTTTTACCGCTATTATCGGTAATGTTGACATCGGCACCTTTTCTGATCAGTGCTAGTGCAATTTCTTGATTTCCTATTAAAGTAGCATACATCAATGCTGTTTTACCACTATTATCGGCAATGTTGACATCAGCACCTTTTCTGATCAGTGCTGCAGCAATTTCTTGATTTCCTATAAAAGCAGCATACATCAATGCTGTTTTACCTTTATTATCGGCAATGTTGACATCAGCACCGTTTTCGATCAGTACTAGTACAACCTCGTGATTTCCACGGTAAGCTGCTTTTATCAATGCTGTTTCACCGTCATCATCGACAATGTTGACATCAGCACCTTTTTTGATCAATGCTGTGTCGTCATTAGTTTTATCAGTAAGGTTCTCCACATCTCCAATAATAAGTGCTCGTGCAATTGTGCTTATTCCATAATAGGCAGCATGCATCAATGCTGTTTTACCGCTATTATCGGGAATGTTGACATCAGCACCTTTATTGATCAGTACTACTTCAACCTCGTGATTTCCACGGTAAGCTGCTTTTATCAATGCTGTTTCACCGTCATCATCGACAATGTTGACATCAGCACCTTTTTTGATCAGTGCTAGTGCAATTTCTTTGCGCCTACTCCAATAAGCAGCTTTCATCAATGCTGTTTTACCGCTAGTATCGGCAATATTGACATCAGCACCTTTTCTGATCAGTGCTGCAGCAATTTCTTGATTTCCTCTAAAAGTAGCATACATCAATGCTGTTTTACCGCTATTATCAGCAATGTTGACATCAGCACCGTTTTCGATCAGTACTACTTCAACCTCGTAATTTCCACAGTAAGCTGCTTTTATCAATGCTGTTTCACCGTCATCATCGACAATGTTGACATCAGCACCTTTTTTGATCAGTGCTAGCGCAATTCCTTGATTTCCTTTAAAAGCAGCATGCACCAATGCTGTTTTACCGCTTTTATCGGCAATGTTGACATCAGCACCTTTATCGATCAGTACTACTTCAACCTCGTGATTTCCACGGTAAGCTGCTTTTATCAATGCTGTTTCACCGTCATCATCGACAGTGTTGACATCAGCTCCTTTTTTGATCAGTGCTAGTGCAATTTCTTTGCGCCTATTCCAATAGGCAGCATACATCAATGCTGTTTTACCACTATTATCGGCAATGTTGACATCAGCACCTTTTCTGATCAGTGCTGCAGCAATTTTTTGATTTCCTCTAAAAGTAGCATACATCAATGCTGTTTTACCGCTATTATCAGCAATGTTGACATCAGCACCGTTTTCGATCAGTACTACTACAAACTCGTGATTTCCACGGTAAGCTGCTTTTATCAATGCTGTTTCACCGTCATCATCGACAATGTTGACATCAGCACCTTTTTTGATCAATGCTGTGTCGTCATTAGCTTTATCTGTAAGGTTTACAGCAGCATCTCCAATAATAAGTGCTCGTGCAATTGTGCTCATTCCATGATAGACAGCTGTCATCAATGCCGTCTGACTGTTCATATTGGGAATGTTGACATCAGCACCTGCATCGATCAATGCCAGTGCAATCTTCTTATTTCCCGCTAAAGTGGCTTTTATCATTGGTGTTTCACCGTCATTATTAGCAATGTTGACATCAGCGCCTGCACTGATCAATGCCAGCGCAATCTCGCAATGTCCTGATAAAATGGACTTAATTAATACTGATTGACCTTCATTATCAATAATGTTAACGTCAGCATCTGCATTAATGAGTGCAAGTACAATTTCCGTATTTTTTCCATAAACAGCTCCCATTAATGCTGTTTGAAACTCATTATCGGCCACGTTGACATCAGCACCTGCACTTATTAGTCCTAGTGCAATCTCGTTTCTTCCACGATAAGCAGCTTTCATTAACGCTGTTTCACCATACCTATCTGAAATGTTGACATCAGCACCTTTTTTGATCAGTGTTAGTGCAATCTCGTGATTTCCAGAATAAACAGCAAACACCAATGCTGTGTCATTATTAGTATCAGTAAGGTTTACATCAGCATCTCCATTGATCAGTTCCTGTGCAATTGTGTTTCTTCTGTAATAGGCAGATATCATTAACGCTGTTTGACCATCATTATCGACAATGTTCACATCAGCACCTCCCTTAATTAGTGCTGTTGCAATTTCGTTTCTTTCAACATAAACAGTTGTCATTAGTGCTGTTTTACCATATCCATTTGCAATGTTGACATCAGCACCTTTTTTGATCAGTGCCAGTGCAATCTCGTCATTTCCAGAATAAACAGCAAACGCCAATGCTATGTCATTGTTATTATCGGTATGGTCTACATTAGCATCTTCACCGTCAATCAGTGCTCGAGCAATTGTGTTCCTTCTATGATAAGCGGCTTTCATTAGTGCTGTTTGACCTTTTGCATCGGTCATGTTGACATCAGCACCTTCACTGATCAGTGCTAGTGCCACTTCATCATTTCCGTGATCAATAGCCAGCATCAATGCCGTTTTGCCTTCATCATTGGACATGTTAACATCAGTGCCTCCATTGATCAGTGCTAGTGCAACTTCGTTATTTCCTTGATAAATGGCCAAATTCATTGCTGTTTCACAGTTATTATCAGTCATGTTGACATTAGTTGCTCCTTTTATCAGTGCCAGTGTAATCGTATGATTTCCACGATAAGCAGCTTTCATCAGTGCTGTTTGACCTATTCCATCAGTAATGTTGACATCAGTACCTTCATTGATCAGTACTAAAGCAACGTCGTTTTTTCCTTTATATGCAGCCCAATGCAATGCCGTCTCACCGTCGTTATCGATCGTGTTGACATCAGCACCTCCATTAATCAGTGCTAGTGCAATCTCGTCATTTCCACGGAAAGCAGCTTTCACCAGTGCTGATTCACCTTTTTTATCGGCAATATTCACATCAGCACCACCATTAATCAGTGTTAGTGCAATGTCGTAAGTTTCTGCTAATGACGCTATCATCAATGCCGTTTGACCTTGATTATCAGTGATGTTGACATCAGCACCTCCATTTATCAGTGTTAGTGCAATCTCGTTATCTCTTGACAAAGTCGCAATCATTAATGCTGTGTGACCTTCTTTATCGGAAATGTTGACATCAGCACCTACTTCAATCAGTGTTTGTGCAATATCATTGTTTCCACGCCAAGCAGCTTTCATCAATGCTGTTTCACCTAGATTATCGGCTATGTCAACATGAGCTCCTCCGTCAATCAGTATTACAGCCATTCTGGTATTTCCACGATAACAAGCTTTCATCAATGGCGTTTCGCCTTTTTCGTCGATGATGTTGACATCAGTACCTTCTCTGATCATTGCCTGTACAATTTCTTTCTTTCCGCCATAAGCAGCTTTCATCAATGCTGTCTCACTTTTATCACTGGCCATGCTTACATCAGCACCACCATTAATCAGTGTCAGTGCAATATCGTAAGTTTCTGCTAAAGACGCTAACATCAATGCCGTTTGACCTAGATTATCAGTGATGTTGACATCAGCACCTCCATTTATCAGTGTTAGTGCAATCTCGTTATCTCTTGCTAAAGTAGCGATCATTAATGCTGTGTGACCTTCATTATCGGCAATGTTGACATCAGCACCTACTTCAATCAGTGTTCGTGCAATGTCATTAAATCCATGCCAAGCAGCTTTCATCAATGCTGTTTCACCTAGATTATCGGCTATGTCAACATGAGCTCCTCCGTCAATCAGTATTACAGCCATTCTGGTATTTCCACGATAACAAGCTTTCATCAATGGCGTTTCGCCTTTTCCGTCGATGATCTTGACAATAGTACCTTCTCTGATCATTGCCTGTACAATTTCTTTCTTTCCGCCATAATTAGTATAATCAGTAAGATTTACATCAGCACCTTCACTAATAAGTGCTCGTGCAATTGTGTTCCTGCCATGATAGGCAGCTGTCATCAATGCCGTCTGACTGTTCATATCGGGAATGTTGACATCGGCACCTGCATCGATCAATGCCAGCGCAATCTCACAATTTTCTGATAAAATGGATTTCATCAATACTGATTGACCTTCATTATCAATAATGTTAACGTCAGCATCTGCATTAATGAGTGCAAGTACAATTTCCGTATTTTTTCCATAAACAGCTCCCATTAATGCTGTTTGAAACTCATTATCGGCCACGTTGACATCAGCACCTGCACTGATTAGTCCTAGTGCAATCTCGTTTCTTCCACGATAAGCAGCTTTCATTAACGCTGTTTCACCATACCTATCTGAAATGTTGACATCAGCACCTTTTTTGATCAGTGTTAGTGCAATCTCGTGATTTCCAGAATAAACAGCAAACACCAATGCTGTGTCATTATTAGTATCAGTAAGGTTTACATCAGCATCTCCATTGATCAGTTCCTGTGCAATTGTGTTTCTTCTGTAATAGGCAGATATCATTAACGCTGTTTGACCATCATTATCGACAATGTTCACATCAGCACCTCCCTTAATTAGTGCTGTTGCAATTTCGTTTCTTTCAACATAAACAGTTGTCATTAGTGCTGTTTTACCATATCCATTTGCAATGTTGACATCAGCACCTTTTTTGATCAGTGCCAGTGCAATCTCGTCATTTCCAGAATAAACAGCAAACGCCAATGCTGTGTCATTGTTATTATCGGTATGGTCTACATTAGCATCTTCACCGTCAATCAGTGCTCGAGCAATTGTGTTCCTTCTATGATAAGCGGCTTTCATTAGTGCTGTTTGACCTTTTGCATCGGTCATGTTGACATCAGCACCTTTACTGATCAGTGCTAGTGCCACCTCATCATTTCCGTGATCAATAGCCAGCATCAATGCCGTTTTGCCTTCATCATTGGACATGTTAACATCAGTGCCTCCATTGATCAGTGCTAGTGCAACTTCGTTATTTCCTTGATAAATGGCCAAATTCATTGCTGTTTCACAGTTATTATCAGTCATGTTGACATTAGTTGCTCCTTTTATCAGTGCCAGTGTAATCGTATGATTTCCACGATAAGCAGCTTTCATCAGTGCTGTTTGACCTATTCCATCAGTAATGTTGACATCAGTACCTTCATTGATCAGTACTAAAGCAACGTCGTTTTTTCCTTTATATGCAGCCCAATGCAATGCCGTCTCACCGTCGTTATCGATCGTGTTGACATCAGCACCTCCATTAATCAGTGCTAGTGCAATCTCGTCATTTCCACGGAAAGCAGCTTTCACCAGTGCTGATTCACCTTTTTTATCGGCAATATTCACATCAGCACCACCATTAATCAGTGTTAGTGCAATGTCGTAAGTTTCTGCTAATGACGCTATCATCAATGCCGTTTGACCTTGATTATCAGTGATGTTGACATCAGCACCTCCATTTATCAGTGTTAGTGCAATCTCGTTATCTCTTGACAAAGTAGCAATCATTAATGCTGTGTGACCTTCTTTATCGGAAATGTTGACATCAGCACCTACTTCAATCAGTGTTTGTGCAATATCATTGTTTCCACGCCAAGCAGCTTTCATCAATGCTGTTTCACCTATACTATCGGCTATGTCAACATGAGCTCCTCCGTCAATCAGTATAAGAGCCATTCTGGTATTTCCACGATAACAAGCTTTCATCAATGGCGTTTCGCCTTTTTCGTCGATGATGTTGACATCAGTACCTTCTCTGATCATTGCCTGTACGATTTCTTTCTTTCCGCCATAAGCAGCTTTCATCAATGCTGTCTCACTTTTATCACTGGCCATGCTTACATCAGCACCAACATTAACCACTCTATGTAGTCTTCAACGATCAGCGGCAGAATGCAAAGCAGAAGCTTGCTGTTTTCTTTTTAAACCTAAAATTTGATCATTCTGGAGTTGATCGATTTTTTAGCATTTCAAGGGGTCTACATAGGAGGGGCGTAGTATTGTAGCGTAAAGCAAGTATTAGAAATGAGGATAAGTAGGATAATTGTAGGCTTATTTAAGTATGGTAGAGAATTAGCTACTGAACCCCGTCGGAGCTTGAAGCCATTCCTTCATTGAAGGAGTTAGAGTGAACCGAGAAAGGGAACTGGGAGCACGCTTGAGCACATGCACCAGCTAGGCCAAGTCTTTTTCTATGTTATCATATGTTACATCAACCACTCAGAGAGGTGATAACTGACCTCCCTTGTCAGCGATTTTGAATTTTTACGAGATTTTTGTTACTCATTAGCGTACCGAAGGCACAAATGAGCAGAGCAGAAGGCCCGAGGTCGTTACAAAGGCGTTTTGAAACGAAGATAATCTAATTTATAATATGACACCTTTCAGGAAACATTCTAGCAAAGAGATTATAATTGTATTCTCGACAAAGGAATTCCAGATAAGTTCATGTTTTCAATTTTCGAGCAACCATAAACTTGATGTGTACCGCAATGTTTCTTACGAGGGTTTGGTCGTCCTTCTTCTTATCAGCCGTCAAGTTTGGCCCTTTAATCTTGATCCGTGCATTCGACGCGCTATTGGCTGATTTGGAAATGGCTAACGCTTGACGCAAAAAGAGAAACAGGATTGAAAAACGTACGCTGACATAGAACAGTAGTACAAACTATAGAAAAACAGCATAAAGGGTGTCTCAAACGTTCCCGCCCCTGTTTTGAACTGCAATAGCTAGTTCGTTGTGTCACTATTTATGTGAGGAATGTCAGCAGCCTACGTGGCCTTCTTTGGTTTTTAAGAGATTAAGCATCACTTACACGGCAAACGGCAGAGAGGATCACGTGACCTACGAATTTCGCACCCGACGTTTCGCGTTTGGCACTCAAACGAAAGAGCGACTTTTCACGTTTACCGCGACAAACGCAAAATTAGCCACCCTTCCGTACTTGAAATAACAACGCCATTTTGTTCACAATTAGCAGTTTTGAGTGTCTCGAACCTTCTATTCATTCCTTTTCAACATTTAATGAAAACAAAACAAATTTAAAGTCTAAAGATGTAAATTATTTAACAACGTAGGTAACTTTTGGAGGGATGAAAAATTGTACATTTGGACCATTTCTGAGCTAGTTTTCTTTGGCGGACATTCAAGAAAGTCTCATTTTAGATCTTTAGACTTGAATTTTTTTTGTTTTGTTTTCATTACATTCAAAACTGCCAACTGTGAACAAAATGGCGAAAATACAGATATTTGAAAAGAGCCCGTTCTGAGATTAAAATGCAATGAATACCGTCCAACCTCTAAGGCCGTTAAAATTAAGAGCAAAATACAATATTTCTATGAAATGTCAAGAAAATGATTTTCTATAAACCAACAAGATAACGAAAAATCAGTTGCAAGCGCTTTTGAGACACCCTGTAAAACCGACATGTTTAAAAGTGCTTAAAAACGTTTTTTACCTTCATGGCACGAATGTTTTATCTTGACTTTTCAGAAACGGGTTGAACTGTTATCGAGGCTGAGTTTGGCGAGTTTTCAGTTCTGTAACTTTGGTTTTGCTCTGCATGACTGGCGTTGTACCTTGATTCGCTTGAAGACTGAGATTGACGGCGGTAAGACCCGATTGTACTCATTGCAACAAGAAGTCCATCTTTTAAGGATCTGCCACCAAAGCTATCTTGAAAAGAAAATAACAGAAAACGAGTCAAAAGCCCCCAAAAAGTGTAATTTTGCCATATATTTGATTTCCGTCTTAGTAGTTCAAAATCCCAATAGTTTGAAATCAAAAATTGTCGTTGAATATTCAAGTATATAATTAGTGAAATCAAGTCAGCAGTCTAATTTTTTGCTTTTTCGATGACGATAACGTTTTAATTAAACACTGAAAAAAATCATTACAAAAATGTTGCTATAGGCCCATTATTTTGGGCGTATATTTTTAAAAACTGCCATCATAGTTTATGGTATTGTATATTTTTTTGGATAAAATCACCTGTTGGTCAGAATTAGGATATTGAAGACATGTTCTGGTCTGAAATTTTGTCAAGCGCGCCGCGCACCCCAAAACACTTTGTCGTGATTTTAGGGGATTTTCTTATATCAATGTTTTATGTCGCCAGTATAAACATCACAACATAACAACATATAAGGCCTGGTTTACACTAGTGACAACCACAACGGTGAGGTCACGCAAATGCAAAACACAACTTATACACCGAATCGAAATATGGCGGCAAATTTGAATAACTTTTGTTTTACTGACTAGCCTCTCATTCATGTGAAAACGCTTTTGTGTTTTCACGTGAACACGAGGCTAGTCAGTCCAGAACAATAGTTATTCAAATTTGCCGCCATATTTAGATTCGGTTAATATCTGAATGTAATGGCTTTAAGGATACACAGGACACAATCGAGTACTTCACTTTGAACCCTAGTGGCGTGCTTACTTTACGTTAACTCCTAATAAAATATACATTTTCTAAAAGCCTAAAGACCAAAATTTACATATCTTATATCTTTTTCCCATAAAACCGATTAATTTGGGAATTATCAAGTACCGAAAAAAAGTGCAGTCTCGGAATTTGAGGTTTATTCTCCTTCCGTTTTGTATGGATGGATCAAATTTTTATTCCAGCTTGTTTTGCCAACATTGATCTCGCAAAGTGTGTCTGGATTTTTTTAATTAACGCTTCATTCTTTTCTAATTGAATTTTAAAGTTCGACATACATGTTTTTAGGAGCCCTCTTCACAAAATGCCTCATATCTAAAGAAAGAATAGAAAAAAAAAAGGAAACGCAGACACGCTTTGGAAGATGAATATCTTTTGAATCAACTTGCCAAATATCATTGAAATTGATTGATTACCGAGGGAGAATAAACCTTTTAAAGTTGCATTTTTCTCTAAAAACTCTTCCCGAGAAAAGCATGATTTTAACTTTCAAAGGATTAAGATTTATTTACACAGGAGTGATTATTTTCTTGAAATAGCTCGCTTTGTAAAAAACTTTCAAATTTGCTTTTCTTACAAAATGAAAGATTATACCCTAAGTAACCTTACAGCACGTTTTCTAAAAATTAGCAATTTGAAGCGATGTTGTGTCCCGTGTATCCTTAATAATAATGGCTTTATTCAATAAAATCCACTAGGTGGCTCTTCCTCTATTGAATCCTAAATACATCTACAATTAAATGACAATAAAAGGAAAGTATATATGTAAATAAAATAGAATGGAAATAGATTTTGTGTATACATATATAAATAAAAATAATATTAGGTACTTAAGGTGGCTCGACCAGACAATGGAGATGTTTGACGACCGGCAAAACAGCGTCAACCCGAAGTAGCCTGTCTAAAAATTTACGTTTTTTATGATTTATTTTTATGGAATATTTTTGAAATTAGTTTTTTTGCCGCGACGCAATTTTCGATCAAGCAGCGGAGGTTCTAGTCCAGTCCCAGACTCTCTTGCCGCTCCAGGACTCGCGTAGAAAGAGAGTCCAGTATAACTTGCATGCGCATGTGCAAAATGAGCCAATCAATTGATTAATTAGTATTTTGCGAGCTTGCAATATGCAAATGTCAGTGTTTGGTAGCAGTGGTAGTGATGCGTATCGAAAAATTCACAAATACGTCTTTCACAACTGTCCATCCGTAAGTGGCCTGTAACTGCTCAAACTTTGGTAAAAGATTATAGTTGGTTTTTCCAAGTGCATAGCTCACTGAATCAACAAATGGCTTTCCGAAATGAGACTGATATCGTGTATACAATACACTTTCTTCTTCAGCCATCTTGAATCATTAAATGACTTTAGGATTTGTAACCACGCGATCACCACATGAATGTGGTGATCGCGTGGTCACTAAACTGACATGCGCATGCAAGTTAGTAGTATACAAATGGCGGTTCTGCATCAGGTGCAAGCCGGTGCGTGCGGTGCAGGGGACGTCACGCCCCCAATAAAGGAGATGTCACGCGCCGGTGCTGCAAGGGGAGTCACGCAACAGCGATCAGGGAGTCACGCGCCGGCGATCCGCTTGCAGGATTAAAAACTCCATTGCGCAGCAACCAAACAAATATTCCGAAGCAGAAAAACAAAAAGAAATTCTTTTCGGTGCGTCTGAGTAAGCTTCCATCACTCGTGCGACCGAGGAACAAACGTAATACTGAGAACTCCGTTGCGCAGCAGCCGAGCAACGTTTTCGGAATTTCAAACAAAAGAACGAATTGGTAGTGACACGTGCCACGCTTAAGGGTCTATTGTGTTCGATTCAACCATCTGCAAAAAACAATATAGTTGACTATCATGTTGAAATAAATTCTTGGTTTGATTTGAAAAATTGGGAACGCTATAAAATCTTCAAAATACCAAAAAACAAATTCTTGAAATACTAGAGTTTGCACACTAAAAACGATACATTTTTTAAAAATACTTGAGAATTAAAGGCACCACCGAATGCGCGCCTTTGAAAGACAGTGTTTTGAAAGAAATATAATTACCGAACAAAATGATCGCGAGGGATGTGTGTGTCTTTGAAACACAGTGTTTTGATTAACATAATTACCGAACAAAATGACCGCGAGGGATGTGTGTGCCTTTGACACACAGTGTTTTGAAAGAAACATAAATACCAAACAAAATGCTCGCGAGGGATGTGCACGCCTTTGAAACACAGTTTTTTTGAAAGAAGCATAAATACCGAACAAAATGCACAGCGAGGGATGTGTGTGCCTTTGAAACACAGTGTTTTGAAAGAAAACCTATAAATACCGAACAAAATGCACACTCATAGTGCCCACAAACCCACGAAGAGTCGTCATCCCCTTCCCCCCCCCGCCCCCCCCCCAACCCTTCCGGGGGAGGGGGGGGAGGGGTCGACCCACACGGACGGCGAAGCCGTCCGAAGGGGAACCTCTCATCCTCGGATCCAACACTCTCTTACGAATGAAATACTGGGAACAGTCCGTTGCGCAGCAACCGAACGACGTTTTCGGAATTTCAAACAAGATCAAATCTAATTTTATTAAGTACAACAAATACTGTCTTCAGTTCCCTCTGGCGTTATTTATTTATTTAAGTTACATTCAGTTCTTAATATTTTTCCCAGCCAGGAATAGATTTAATCACGGCTCTCAATCGTTCTGAACGTCTTGGGGGTTGGAATACCTGTCCTCTGTACTTGTGCTCATCTTGATAACGTATCCACCTGAGAGGTTTTTCTTGGCTGGATGGGGGAGTAGTGGAAACTCTCCTGGGACTGTACT
Organism: Telmatactis stephensoni; assembly: GCA_029948255.1. Classification (NCBI taxonomy): domain Eukaryota; kingdom Metazoa; phylum Cnidaria; class Anthozoa; order Actiniaria; family Isophelliidae; genus Telmatactis; species Telmatactis stephensoni. Next base: position 140,250 of record JALIZF010001226.1, read on the forward strand.
CGACAGAGGAGTAAAAGGAGTTGGTTGATCCGAGGGAGCTTTTAATGGGGTCGACGGTATTTTCTGTGAACTAGCAGTTTTAAAAGGCGTTCTAACTTTGGATGTAAGACGTTGAAGAAAGGAGGGTTCTTTCGGTGTTGCTGTGGCAATACCACTGTCACTGGGCAGAGTTGCTGTAGGGACGTTTTCTGAGGTCATCACGTTAGGAGGTTGACTCTGAACAGACATGATTGGTACGGTTGGTGTCTGCCTCGGTATCGTGAAACCGTTATTGGAGAGTTGCTGTTGATGGACGAGGTAACGAGTCAACAGTGACTCATATTGTTTGGTTTTCACCTCCGGAGGTAGGGAAGGGTCATTCAAAATAGTGTCCATCTGTTCTGCCAATTCCTGCATGACTTTAAGAACGGGTGACTGTAAGTACCCCTGACGCTCAAAATATTTAGCCATGGTCTTCATCGAATCTGATGGCCTCCAGTCTGCGATAGGTGGGCGTCGTTCGGGAGAACATTTGTACGCAATCGACACTCCTCCCTGGTGTTAGGTTTGAGATCGACAAACAGGTAGCCGTACGACCGCTGAACGGCGGCCTCGTACTTTTGAACAAACTGTTCCGTCTTTCCTGGGTACATTTGTTTTCCTAATGTCATCATCTGCAATTTGTCTCTTGGGTTTTTAAACAAGACGAGGTACGATGCATTTAGACTCAAGGTGCGCATGATCCTGCCTTGAAAATAGACATTTTGCAAGAGGAAGACGACACTGAGATTTCGGTGATGGGAACCCTTTGTGAACAAATTCAGGATCCGTTTGTCGTTGGAGGTCTCGGTCATTTGATCATCGATGACCATGAGATTGTTGATATTTGGATCAAAGTACCAATCTTCGTCGAGGTCATGAGGTATCCCTTTGACAAACTCGATCCCAGGTATAGTTTTGAGCATCTGGTCGTAAGCTGGTTGCCATTGGGAATAACTCCAAACAATACGTTGAGGAGGGGGTTGAATGACTTGAGCTCCGTGCTCAAGTAGGTTCTGAACCCAGACCGTCTTTCCGGAGCCAGTCATTCCAGCCACTAAGGCTGTGAAGGGATGGAGTAACTGAAAACGGTCACATTTGGTTTCCACAGGCTTCGCCTGGGGATAGGGAGTAAACCGCTGACCCCCTTTTGTGCATTTTTCCTGGCCAAGCCAATACGCCCGCTGCGAATTGTCCAACTTATGAGTTCTACTTAAATGAGTGTATATGTTTTGTTGCGGCTTGCCGCATATAGGACACATCCGCACCATCTCACGTCTTTTGAAGAATGAGACCCATTGTCGAAGGAAACGCTATTTATGGGCTATGACCTAGACTTGAATAGAATGGATTTAACATTCTATCTAGTGTAGATTCTACTAGATACTAGATTCTAATATCTTCTAGATTTGAATATAGTCTAGTGTAGATTCTACTAGATTCTAGTTAGATTCTAGATTCTACTAGATACTAGATTCTAGCTAGATACTAGATTCTAGCTAGTTTCCTAGCTAGTGTAGATTCTAGTATTCTATAGCTATATTCTAATGTAGATTAATTCTAGTTTTCTATAGCTAGCTAGTGTAGATTCTAGTAGTCCAGTAGATTCTAGTAGTCTAGCTAGTGTAGATTCTAGCTAGATTCTAGTAGTTTAGTGTAGATTCTAGTAGTCTAGTAGATTCTAGTATTCTACCTAGATTCTAGTTAGATTCTAGGATTGTAGTCTAGATTCTAGTATTCTAGCTAGATTCTAGTGTAGATTACATCCTTCAAATTATAAAATTCCAACTGCCTTTAGTTGACAATGGAAAAAGGGATAAATAGGAATGGTTTTTTGTTGTCCTTTCATTTGATGCAATCGGCTGTGCAGACAACATGAGCCACTTGCTAAGAGAAAATTTTGGCTATTTGTGCCATTTAACCAATTGTTCACCTAACCAAAGAAAGGTTTTACTGATCACCGCTAGTCCGGAACAGGTTCATGCCATTAGTGAAGTTTGCTCGAATTTATCAAAAGGCCTGATCCCCATAAAGGACGCACAAAAAGAAAGACTTAGAGAGCATGTGGACGACATACGTGAGTTAGCCAACCCATCCGTCCCTTTCAAAACCAAGAAACAAATTTTGGCTCAACGGGGCGATGGTTTTGTATCCGATGTCATGTCACCCCTGATGTCGGCTTTGAGCCTGTTTTTGTTATAAATATTCCTGTGTATAAAGAAGAAGCTCATTTTGACGTTGATTTTTCGAGGAAGCAACATGAAGAGAGCACGTAGCGATTCCACTGACACTGAATACGATTCAGAGCATTCTCATGACGGGAGTATTCACTCAGAACAGGACTTGTGGGACAAGGAAGATATCGAACAAGTTCTACAGGATCTCTCCCAGAGTATCCCAGAAGATAAAGCTCTAGCGTTTCTCCATACTCTGGCCGCTTCAAAAAGTATTTTATATTGGAATTCCCATGGTGAGATGCTGTATCACGAACGAAGAATTCCCGTCACCAACATGGCAGAGCTTATCGAGTATGCCATGCTACCTTTGAATCTAGATGTTAAAGTGCCCCGTGGGTTGAAAACGTTCACTCAAGGATTATCGGAGATCGGTGTTGACAAGAAACTGATCCGTAATAAGAAGTTGCTGGCGGATCTGGTTGCTAGGCAACCGGAAGAGGACGAGACAGACAGTGAAACAGGTGACGAATCCCCTGAAAGAGAAAGTTTCGAGTCGGACGGTGAAAGTGTTGGTGAAAGCTTAGAGCCAGAGGAGAGTTCCTAACCGGAGCTTTCCGAATTGGACGAGGAACCCAGAGAGTGTCACGTTTGCCGTGACTTTGTGAAGTTTTACTCAATTCCTGTGGTTGAATGCCCTTGCTGTTTGTGGCGTGAAGCATATTACTGCCGCGAAAACGAATACATCGAATGTGATGTTTGTACTCACGTCTTTCCAGCCAATGCTCAGACCACTAAAGTTAAATTTTGTCGCTGTACAGACTGTAACGCTGTACACCAACAGTCCCTAAAAACCAAGAAATTAAAACTCATGGACGACCACCAAGAAGAATCAAGTGAATTGTAAAATCGATCACTTGAATAAAAGGAATGACTTTGAGACTGATTTGTTCCTTACTAAGTGGTTCTAAATTTTGGGCTGAGGATAAATGGCCAAAATATACTGTTCTTTTTACGTACTCTCTTCATAGCTCAGTCGGTTAGAGCGCGGGACTGTAGTTCCTGAGGCCGCCGGTTCAAATCCGGCTGGAGAGACTATCTTTTTCGAGAAAAAAAATAAAAATAAATAAATAACGCCAGAGGGAACTGAAGACAGTATTTGTTGTACTTAATAAAATTAGATTTGATCTTGTTTGAAATTCCGAAAACGTCGTTCGGTTGCTGCGCAACGGACTGTTCCCAGTATTTCATTCGTAAGAGAGTGTTGGATCCGAGGGCACTATGGGTGTGCATTTTGTTCGGTATTTATAGGTTTTCTTTCAAAACACTGTGTTTCAAAGGCACACACATCCCTCGCTGTGCATTTTGTTTGGTATTTATGTTTCTTTCAAAAAAACTGTGTTTCAAAGGCGTGCACATCCCTCGCGAGCATTTTGTTTGGTATTTATGTTTCTTTCAAAACACTGTGTGTCAAAGGCACACACATCCCTCGCGGTCATTTTGTTCGGTAATTATGTTAATCAAAACACTGTGTTTCAAAGACACACACATCCCTCGCGATCATTTTGTTCGGTAATTATATTTCTTTCAAAACACTGTCTTTCAAAGGCGCGCATTCGGTGGTGCCTTTAATTCTCAAGTATTTTTAAAAAATGTATCGTTTTTAGTGTGCAAACTCTAGTATTTCAAGAATTTGTTTTTTGGTATTTTGAAGATTTTATAGCGTTCCCAATTTTTCAAATCAAACCAAGAATTTATTTCAACATGATAGTCAACTATATTGTTTTTTGCAGATGGTTGAATCGAACACAATAGACCCTTAAGCGTGGCACGTGTCACTACCAATTCGTTCTTTTGTTTGAAATTCCGAAAACGTTGCTCGGCTGCTGCGCAACGGAGTTCTCAGTATTACGTTTGTTCCTCGGTCGCACGAGTGATGGAAGCTTACTCAGACGCACCGAAAAGAATTTCTTTTTGTTTTTCTGCTTCGGAATATTTGTTTGGTTGCTGCGCAATGGAGTTTTTAATCCTGCAAGCGGATCGCCGGCGCGTGACTCCCTGATCGCTGTTGCGTGACTCCCCTTGCAGCACCGGCGCGTGACATCTCCTTTATTGGGGGCGTGACGTCCCCTGCACCGCACGCACCGGCTTGCACCTGATGCAGAACCGCCATTTGTATACTACTCAAGTTATACTGGACTCTCTTTCTCCGCGAGTCCTGGAGCGGCAAGAAAGAGAGTCTGGGACTGGACTACGGAGGTTCGCCTCAAACAAAACCCAGTCGAGCCACCTTAATAAGGAATATGATACTTCAAAATTGGCTTAGCGAATTTTAGTAACGATATAAAAGCCTGATTTACACAAGTGACATAATGACACAACGGTGAGGTCACGCAAAATGCAAAACACAAGATGGCGCCGCCATATATTTACACTATAATTTGAGAAAATTCATTCGCGAATAACTCGGTAAAGAATTGCTCTTGTGCTCCAAAAATTGGCCTAGAGGTGTTTCTTTAGGGTGACCCTATATCGCGGAATGGCGCGGAATGACGGAATGGCGGAAAACATCTCCAAATCCTAAAAGGCGGAACGACGGAAAATACCCCCAAATACTAAAACGCGGAACCAACAAAATCACAAAAATTTAAAAAATTTAAAAAAACTAAACTAATATAAACATATCTATGCATAGTTTAGTTTTGATTATAGTATCATCAGCCCGGCTACACTTGGCGTTTAGTTCATTCACGCAACTGATGTTATCGACTTCCGCCGTATTTTCTTTACTGAAAGATATTGATTGTTTAGAAACATGAGAACCTAACTGCTCATTACGATAAATAATAAGAAATATACTTTAGCAATAAATGATCATTTATCACAAATCCTCAACATTGACAATTATATACTTTATTCCTTCTTTTCTTTTCTTTCTTCCTCTCCTCATTCATTAATTCATGTACATTCATCCATCCTTCCGTATGCAAATTATGTCACTCACTCACTTTAGTGTAAACTTCTCACGTCTGGTCTGTCAAACTAGCTCGGTAATAACCTTAACTTACCTCGTGCTCTACACGGGTTTATACTCCGGGAAGATTGTACGTGTCGGATGTTAGGCGAAAATACCAATAGATAATTTCTTATTCCTTGCCACATTTTGTATTGAACTACTCTCAGCTCCCTCATGCACCTTGGAATATAATTTTCACCGCATCTCCTTTGAGCTGTTCGAGACTCGGACGTAAAAACCTTTCTCATGGAAAGGACTTTGTAGTCGCTGATCGTCAAGCAACAAAAATCGTCGCAAGTCCAACATCAACGAGTCATCCAAGCATTTAGTGTTTGTACTCTATCAGCACGAGAGTAAATGTTGAAATAGAAAGCAAACAAAATCATAGTTTGAGTACGTACGAACTGCCGCCTGCCGAAACTGGCCTTGAGTAGAACAAACAATGCTCGGTACTGAAATAATTTTTTTGCATTGTGCAAAACAAAGCATTCATTGACAAAATAGCTTTTAATGCTTAAAGAAAATCAAATTATTTACTTTTTTATATTTTCTATTGTGTTTTTCATTTTTTTATTGTGACCCAGTATTTTTTTTTGCAACATAGTTCAAATTTCTTCATTTTATTGCCATTTTTTATTTGTTTTTATCAGTTTTGTGAGTTTGTTGATTCCGCGTTTTAGTATTTGGGGGTATTTTCCGTCGTTCCGCCTTTTAGGATTTGGAGGTGTTTTCCGCCATTCCGTCATTCCGCCATTCCGCGATATAGGGTCGCCCATTTCTTTAATTGCTCTACAAGCCATTAAGCATCTTATTATATTTAGCAAAATCAATAATACAGTTTCAAAATTTCAAAACATGGATATACCAAGTGGTACCCTGTAATCCTTTGCTCGCAGGGTACCCAAGTGGTTGCATACGAAGAATATATAAATGTTTTATGTCTTTGCAGCAAAAAAATCTTCGCGACAAGCAATCTTTCCGGCTGGAAATACGAATACTAAATTTGAGAGGAAATCTTCGAGGCAGGAAGAGCTTCAGCTGGGAATACCGGCGAACTTTACGAGACAGGAAATGGGGCTGGAGCCACGAAGAGCTAAAACGGGAAACTCCTCTGACAGGGAACTCGTCCTATTTTCCCGGCCAAAACGACGAGAAAGTTGGACCGGGATAACTCGTCTTAGATGAAAAACCGTCCTAAATTCTCATTAGATGAAGAAATCGCGACGATTTTATCTGTTTATAAAGATTTTTTGTGCAACGAAATTCCGTCTGAGACAAGTTTGCCATATGAATTCTACAAATAATTTGAAAGAAAATCTTAAACGACAAAAGTCGTGTTACATTGACTTACCTTGAGTTCTGTTATCATCGTAGATGGTGGAAAGAGGAACCACGAACAACTTCACTGAAAGGATGCCATTCTTGGCCTGTGGTGTTATGTTACAGTAAACATATTCAACGGCAATTTTTTGTAGCATGTAAATTGGTACCTTTATGAATAAAAGTTACATACACAGACTCAGTATCGCATTTATCACATACATGGGTAAAAGACAAACCCTGCTAATGAGCAGTGTACCACTGAGTCAAACACCCTAGCCTTGTACAGCCAAAAGACCCAGACATATCCAAGGAAACGCACAAAATACTAAACAATCCCATAGAATATTAAGTGTACCAGTAAAATTTTCAATTATAGTTCGTCTCCCCTTCCCCGTTTCAATGTTGATATTCGAGCTCGAAATCTCTATGTCGCGCCTCAGTTGAAAGCGTCAGTGATTGGAACAGGGGAAGGGAACATATAGGAGGCACGTTTTTACGCAAAAGATTGTAGGTCCTGTTCAATTACAAGTCATTTACTATTTAACTTAATGGCGCGCAAAGCTTATAATGTAATAAAGAAAGCATTTTTTCAACAAACATTAATAACCATATCACTTTATAATCACTGATGAATTCATCTCACCATTTGCAGCGAGTTTGAAAGTGTGGCGAATTCCTCAGCAACTTTAACCGTGCAGCAATTAAAATTTTATGACTTGTCTAATAATAATAATAATAATGTTTAATGAGGATACCAACTTCACCGGTAAAGGTGATTTACAGAAGGGTCCTAACATAAAGATAAATAAATATAAAACCTAGAATCTATATATCTAAATATAAAAATATAAAAAACTATAAAAACAGTGATTCAAAAACATAAAAAATATAAAATACAAATAAATGTATATTATATGTATAAAAGCATCACTAATAAAGTCATCAATTAACTAAGTCAAGCTTTGAAATTCGTTTCTTAAAAATTATTAAAGTTGCAGCCTCACGTATAGTGATGCATATCTTATTCCACACAATGGCAGCAAAGTTAAGTGTGGTCCAATGGCCCCACCTAGTGTGAGCTTGTGACTTTCGGACATTATTCCTATTTCTAGTATCATATTGATGGAAATCCTTATTTAACTTGTATTCAAACGTATGCTCTAATAAGTTATGTTCTGCCCTCATTTGATCTAATTTTTTCCATGAAAGTTTCTCTAGAGCCTCACTAGCAGAGGCTCGTGGGGGTAAATCCAATATAATTCGTGCTGCCTTATTATGGAGCACCTGAAGCTCAGACATTAACGTTACATTACCTCTGTCCCCCACACTATATCACCGTAATCAAACAGTGATAATACGAAACTATTGAAAAATGTAATCCTAGCATTGATCGGTAAATAAGACTTAATTCGCCTTAAAAGGCCTAATTTATCTTAGTTTTAATGTAATCAAGATGATCATTCCATGTAAGATTCTTATTAATTAACAATGTCTGATCGAAATTAAGCAAGTACTAGTCCTACCATTTTACCTCAAAGAAAAGCCCAGTCTCTCGATGACTTTATATCCCTTGCTTAAATGAAAGGAGCTGCGTCTGCAGACTATTTTCTTTAAATAGACTAAAGCAGCGTCTCGAAAATTTAAAGCAGTTTCCAGCCGGCAAACGTCAGTGAGTATATTGCAAGAAGTACCTCGGTGCTGTAGCAGACTTAACCTGTATTCTCTATTGAAAGGTCTTCGCTCGGAAATAAAGGAGTTTGTTAGTTATTCAACAAGCCTAAAACATTAATCGATGAAGCTGAAGCTGAAACTACGCCCCGCCCGGAAACTACTATGCTAAATTAAACTAAAAAGTAAAAAAAATTGTTGTGCTTTATTCAGCCAAAGAATGTGAAGAAAGATTATATATTAAAAGGAAGCTTCTGTTTCTGTTTTATATTACTTGGTAAAATTTTTAATTTCACATTACACCAAGTGAACTAGTTAAGAGTGCACATCTGACTAATCGAAGGGGTCCTCAAGCATGTTAAGGCCTGGAAATGCTTTGTGGGGGGTCTAAAATCAATTTATTTTTGTTCTGTAGTCGTTTACGCTTCAAACCTTACAAAAATTGGCATGGGCATGTAACTTGACGACCTTAAGATTTTAGGGTGAAAAGGTTTTAGATTAAGTGATCACGTGACCACGATCCTTGCTCCCATCAACCCATAAACTTTGATTTAAAACGCGGAGATGGATGTCGTGTGTAGGTAGAACTTAATAGTATATTTTCACTTCTCCCTAAGAGATGTATACGAATCTGCCTTAATACCTGAAGTATCTTTGCTCGTTAAGGCGATATTTGCAGTTGTTTAGATTTATCAAGTAGGTCACGTGACCTATTTTGCATAATATCGCCTTAACGAGCAAAGATAGTTCAGGTATTAAGGCAGATTCGTATTCATCTCTTAGGGAGAAGTGAAAATAAACCATTACGTTCTACCTACACATGACATCCATCTCCGCGTTTTAAATCAAATTTTTTGGGTTGATGGGAGCCAAGATCGTGGTCACGTGATCACCTTATCTTAAAAGTTTTCACCCTAAAATCTTAAAGACATCTAGTTATATGCCCATGCCAATTTTTGTAAGGTTTGAAACAAAAACGATTAAAGAACAAAAATAAGATTGATTTTAGACCCCCCACAAAGCATTTCCAGGCCGCCTTAACATGCTTGAGGATCATCAGAGCTATAGCTGCAATCATTTTATAAATTAAGCCGGCTTACAGATTTGCCTCAAGAAGTTCGCAGTGAGCAAATTTGCAAACCTAGAATTTATGTAAGAAACTTCTTACAATTGCAAATCTCGTTGGCCGAACAGTTGAAAGGAAAAGAAGTGAAATTAGCGCTTTTAATTCAGCAAAACAGGAAGAAACATATCTAAAGAACAGAAATGGAAAGACCGGGAATCGTGCAACAACGCGGAACAACACAAAGACAGGAAGTGAATTAAAGGCCACTTCGAAGATCAAGAAAAAAAGTAAATCTAAAAATGCTGAAACAGATTGTTACATGTAAAGGGTGTACTGACATGACAAAATTGCCCATGCTAGGGAAATTTGAAAGTGCATGCTCTTAAAACTTCCAGCCCAAGTATTTTCAGTTCACTTTAAGAAGCATTCCATGGCTAAAAAGACTGAAGAGGCAACGCATGCCTCACAACCCAAAAGTAAATCAAAATTGTACCAAAAGAATGGGTTCCCTTGAAAATTTGTAATCTTGAGTAGAATCCCCCTCCCCCAAAAAAAGAACTGAGAAGAAGAAGAAGAAGAAAAAGAAGAAGAAGAAGAAAGAAAGAAAGAAAGAAAACTGAAAGAAAAAAGAAAAGAAAAGAAGAGGGACAGAGAGGTTTAGTATGACCGTTATAGGTTCCGCATGCAGTATACAGATTCTGGTTTCCGAATTAATTCTGAATGAAGAACAGCGATTTACGTACTGTTAACTATTTGGGTCGTTTCACTAAACAAAACTATATTTATATGAAATTAACGTGTTAACGTAGATATTCATATAAAACTTCCAAAATTTCTATATATCCGGAAGCATCGAATTACTACCTCATGGCCTAATGGTAAGAGAAAGAGTATTTAGTAACTGTTCGAGTCTCGGAAGGATTGGATGGACAGGATGGGGATGGTTATAGGTATATATGTCCTATTGTTTTGTCCATCTAGTGTAACTAACTATGTAAGTTTGTCTGAATCTGTAAACAAGAGTAAAATTTTAACGCTTCACTTTTTTTGTCTTCTGCATGCTTTAAGGTCGACGATCACTTGGCAATTACCATTAGTTCTACGTCACCACTGCCTGTCATGTGCTAGGTATAGTTGCGCCTTGGGATCTAACAGGCCAGTCCAATCCCTAATGTCATCTAACCAGCACCTTCTTTGACTCCTAGATCTTGTACCTTCTATCAGATTTTCCTCTAGAATAAGAGGACTAAGAGATGGTAGTTTTTCAGCTCTCATTGTACAGGTCAAAATAACTTAATTCTTAGCTAATTCCGTCTTACTTTCGACAAGTTTACGTGGAGTTGAAGTTCCTGAAAAAATAAGTACAAGAAGAATCATTCCCATTTGAGCCCATTCGTTTTTTAGTCACCTCCAAGAGACCATAATATTTTAATTATAGGCCGAAGGAAAAGGGCCTGGGAATGAGGTTGAAAAATTAAGTAAAATAAACTAAACAAAAACGGAAAAGGAACGCCTTTTAGAAAAGCAAAGGAAAGAAAACAAAAAGAAAGAAAAGAAAAGAAAAGAAGAAGAAGAAGAAGAAAAAGAAAAAGAAAAAACAAAGGAAAAACAAAGCGCCGTCGACGGGATTCGAACCTGTATCTTCCGAATTGGACCCCCCGGACACAAGGGAAGAAAAATAGATAAAAAGAAAAAGAAAATAGAAAAAATAGATTTATTTGGGACGATTCTCCCGAGACATTCAAAGAAGCTGAGACATCGAATCGACTTACGTTACGGATGAAGATTTCGGCCCCATCCACGCTATCCCGGTGCTACATATTACAGTTGACTTAGCCCGAAGGCCAGGGAGGGAGACGATATCCGGACCCTAATCCATACCTTCAGATATCACCTTAGACCGCTGCGCTACCTAGACACTTAATAATTTTAATGTCTAATTGGGGTAGTCTATTCGGCGAAGTTTCATTGTACTGATGTTCTATTGTTCTGTTGCTCCTTTGGGACATGATCGAACCAATGAGAATGAGAATCGCGGTTGTTCCAAATCTTGGGAGACATTTGGAATATATTTTATTTTAGCAATTTCAAAACAGCAAATATATCTATGCGTTATTAGTCTTCTAGGGTGGGGAGGGGGAGTAGAAAATCGAGTATCCAAATCGAGGCGGTAAGAGCCATTTTCATTGCGAAAATAGAAAACATGGCGGATTGTGTTGAGGATGAAATTCCGCCAAAAAATGCTGAGTTTTTTCACTCATTCCCTCACGTAAACCTTAACTTTGACAACATTTCTACGACCTTCAAGCCTACAGATAAAGATTATCAACAGGTTTGCTTAAATTGTGAAGCAAAATTCATAGTTAAGTCCATTGACAGCCAGTTCCTGTCACAACTGTATTCTCTTGATTTCTTCAAATCTCGTCCAGATATTTCTGGAAAGATATATTCTTATTAATTGTGAGCTTCTGTTTGAGCAATTCATAGCGTTATGAGAATTTAAAATAGAAGAAACTTGTTAGACATAAGCTCACAGTTGTGCGTGCATCAAGGCATATGTCAGGGTCCCCTATATACCTCTTTGCAAAATGAAATCACGCAAAAAAATGGGTCTTTTCACGCGTCAAGGATAATTAAAAAATCTCTTTCACGTTCACAAAAAAGCTAAAACTTGCTTTCACGTGGATGTGAAAAGATTTCAGACCTTAAATCACGTTTCACGTCAAAATGAATCAGCCATTCACGTTTCACGCAAAAGGTATAGGGGAACCTGATACGTGATATGGGATTAAAGCGATTATTAAAGATAAGGTTTATTTGATAGAATACAACTCAAGCAAAAAATGGTAGATATAACAAAATATCCTTTCTCTTCCTTAGAATTTAATATTGTATGGCTCTGTACCAGTGTTCATTGGTGTTGTGTTCTTCATCATATTTACTGTCTACTTTCTGGTCTACTGTTGTTCGTGGTGCTGCAAATGTTGTAGAAAACAACTTCCTAGGCACAAGTCTAAGATCAAACATGCAGCATGTTTGGCTGTTTGTATTTGGATTTGTGCTCTAATATGCTGGTAAGTAATAGTTATAGTACGCTCATTTGCAAATTCAAAATTTATCTTGATTTTGATTGGTCAATTTGATTAGATCGACAGTCAACCAATCAGTAGCAATAATATAGGAGTTTTCATATGAGAATAAAATCAATCACATCATGCCATAACTGTGTCAGTACCATGTTGTCTATTTAAGTAATGATCCATCTAAGAAGTGTAGTACTGAACGGCATGGAATGCAGAAAGGTGCTAACTGTACGTGCTATTGTTAAAACCGTTCGTGCATGTCATTGGTTAAAACATGAAAAATTGTTATAACTTTGTAGGGAAGCACATATCTTTATTTTTTGTTTACTGAATGATTTACTTTAATTTAGAGAGAACTCTTCTGGGTTTAAATACAACAGAAATTCAGATGTGGTGAACATTTGCAAATTGGTAGCTTTTCTTATCTATTGTGTTTGACTCCTGTGATTGGTTGAAAATTTTAAACTGGAAAGAAAATCTTTTAAGAAACGAGTTTCAATATTGTTTACTTCAAAAATATGTTCTTCATAGGTTAATACATCCCTGGTATTAAAATCTAAAAATTCTGTGGGGAAAGCGATATGCAGCAGAACAATAGAAAATACTACAGTTTTTAAAAGGAACATGACTTGAAACATTTGAAATTCCTGCTATGACCATACCTTGACTGGTGGTGTTTCACACTCATATTAATCTTATAAACATCTAATTAATTTTCTGCTTATGATGCTATCATCTGTCCTGCATAAACAAGGGTACATAGTAAAATTAAGCGTCGTATATTTATGGTAATTTTGTCTGTTTTTCTTAATTTTAGTGGGTGCATTATCTCAGGATTTGTATTTAATGATGATATTCATAATGGTGTTGATACTGTTACCAAGGCAATACAAAATGTCACCAGCACATTTGATAAGGTTCACAGTGAGGTTAGTTTGTTGCATAGAGCACATTTTATATGTATATGAAATGGTCCATACTCCCATACATGTAGCTGCAACGTCAGTGCTTTGATGTCTATAAACATGAGTTTGTTGCATAGAGCATATTATATATGCATATGAAATGGTCCATACTCCCATACATGTAGCTGCGACGTCAGTGCTTTGATGTCTATAAACATGAGTTTGTTGCATAGAGCACATTTTATATGTATATGAAATGGTCCATACTGCCATACATGTAGCTGCAACGTCAGTGCTTTGATGTCTATTAACATGAGTTTGTTGCATAGAGCACATTATATATGGATATGAAATGGTCCATACTGCCATACATGTAGCTGCAACGTCAGTGCTTTGATGTCTATTAACATGAGTTTGTTGCATAGAGCACATTTTATATGTATATGAAATGGTCCATACTCCCATACATGTAGCTGCAACGTCAGTGCTTTGAACAGGGGTCAAACTGTTTTTGGACAGTCAAATTGTTTTTGGACTGAGATTAATAACCAACTTTGCCTGTCAAAGTTGCTTATTAACCAACTTTGCATGTCAAAGTTGCTTATTAACCAACTTTGCATGTCAAAGTTGGTTATTAACCAACTTTGCCTGTCACACAAGACAAAAATCGACTTTCATCGGCCGCCATTACAGAAAAAACTTTGAAGGACAAAAACTCACTAGAAGAGATTGGCTCCTCAAACTAAAAGTACACTACAGATAAATTGGAGGGTAAGCTCCAACATGAACCCAAAGGTTGACGTGGTTTTATCTTTTCTGCGAAGATATTTTACATAATTCACAGCCACTTGGCGAAAGACGGCGGGGCCCTGCAGAAACTTACACACAGCTAGTTATAAGTTTTCCAGCTTCAAAAAAACTGGGCCAAAGTGATCAGTAATTTTAAAACAAGAAGAAAGTGTGCCTGGAAATCGAAAAGGTTGTCAAATTTAGATTTACTATTTGATCTTTTTATATTTTTGAAGTTCTCTGTGAAATTTACGGCTGGATTTCGTAATCACGAGTGAGCAAGTTGACGCCCCGACTAGCTGCAGTCGGGCGTGAGTCACAGCGTACAAAAAATGACAGCTCAAACTCAGAATGATTAGCAAAAAATATAGTGCTTCACGGCATAATTCTAGGGTAAAGTTTAAAATGAAGACAAAATAACAATCTGGCATTCCTTTTCCAAAAATATTTTCGTTGAAATTCATCTATTCGAGAATCGCCACACCAAGGCCGGATCGTAGATCACAGTTCGCTTCCAAAGTTGAGTAGCAAGTATTTCACATGTAAATCAACTAACCAACGAACAAAAAATAATATCTATAAAGACAATTTATGTGTCATCTATAATTTAGGATGAAAAGTTTCTTTAACTTGTTTTTAGATTTATTAATCTAGTCGGACTTGCAAATATTCAATTAATAATCCAAAAAGACCGTCTTTTTGGATTATTAATCGATAGCGACACAGAGTTGTTTTTAGAGTTTTCTCAGGTTCGGGAAAACTCCCATCTGAAAGTTTGATTTGTGAGTTATAAAGCTACCGACATTTAAAAAACAAAAATGCAGTTTTGAATCGTACTTGATCAATATGCAAATGAGGGGAGGAAAAGTGGGCGGAGAAACTGAAAGCTTTCCTCGCTTGATGATTGGCTGTCAATAGAGGTAAACAAACGATGATTGGTCAAAAAATGAGCTGACCAGAGCTGACTTCAAAATGGCTTTCCAAAAACTTCTGAAGACGATCCCAACAGCCAGATAAGCAGATAACAAAGTGAATATAAATTTTGAAAAAAAGTAAAAATCTTCACACCACCACATTTTACAGAACAAAGAATTAAAGTTTTATGAAAATTCTACTTTTGGATGCTTTGGTTTTTGGCTCTGTTCTTAACAACTACGAAATTCATTCAACTACTTTTTGGGTCCGCTTTTTGAATGAGCACAAAACTTTTTTTGAACTATATTCAGAATATATTTTTCTCGCTCTTTTTCAGTTTCAATTGTTTTGGTTTCACTCACAAACCTAAACGCGAGGGAGTTTTTCCGAAACGTAGAAAACTCTAAAAACAGCTCACCATATCATTTTACTCCAAAAAGACACTCTTTTTTAGATCTGATAAATCAATTTGCAAGTCCGACTCGATTACTGTTTAATGAAACTTTTCATCCTAAATTATAGATGACACATAAATTATTTTTATAGATATTGTTATTTTCATCTAGCAACAGTTTGTGTTTGTGTTTTTGAGAAAATAATTGTCGCTTTTCACATTCTAAAATTGAACAAACAAGCGAACTGGAGATTGATATACGAGACGGCCCGGGTCCGGCGATTCTCGAAGTATGAATGTCAAAGAAAATCTTTTCGAAAAAGGAAAGTCAGATTGTTATTTTGTCTTCATTTTGTCTTCTTTTGTACGCTGTGACTCACGACTGCAGCTAGTCGGGGCGTCAACTTGCTCACTCGTGATAGATTACAAAATTCAGCCGTAACTAATAAATTTCACAGAGAACCGTTCAAAAAATAATGTAAAAAGATCAGAGAGTAAATCTAAATTTGACAACCTTTTCGATTTCCAGGCACACTTTCTTCTTGTTTTAAAATTACTGATCACTTTGGCCAAGTTTTTTTGAAGCTAGAAAACTTATAACTAGCTGTGTGTGTTTCCTGCAAGGCCCCGCCGTCTTTCGCCAAGTGGCTGTGAATTATGTAAAATATCTTCGCAGAAAAGATAAAACCACGTCAACCTTTGGGTTCATGTTGGAGCTTACCCTCCAATTTATCTGTAGTGTACTTTTAGTTTGAGGAGCCAATCTCTTCTAGTGAGTTTTTGTCCTTCAAAGTTTTTTCTGTAATGGCGGCCGATGAAAGTCGATTTTTGTCTTGTGTGTCAAAGTTGGTTAATAACCAACTTTGACGTGCAAAGTTGGTTAATAACCAACTTTGACGTGCAAAGTTGGTTAATAAGCAACTTTGACATGCAAAGTTGGTTAATAAGCAACTTTGACAGGCAAAGTTGGTTATTAATCTCAGTCCAAAAACAATTTGACTGTCCAAAAACAGTTTGACCCCTGTTTTTGATGTCTATTAACATGAGTTTGTTGCATAGAGCACATTTTATATGGATATGAAATGGTCCATACTGCCATACATGTAGCTGCGACGTCAGTGCTTTGATGTCTATAAACATGAGTTTGTTGCATAGAGCACATTTTATATGTATATGAAATGGTCCATACTCCCATACATGTAGCTGCAACGTCAGTGCTTTGATGTCTATAAACATGAGTTTGTTGCATAGAGCACATTATATATGTATATGAAATGGTCCATACTGCCATACATGTAGCTGTGACGTCAGTGCTTTGATGTCTATAAACATGAGTTTGTTGCATAGAGCACATTATATATGTATATGAAATGGTCCATACTGCCATACATGTAGCTGCAACGTCAGTGCTTTGATGTCTATAAACATGAGTTTGTTGCATAGAGCACATTTTATATGTATATGAAATGGTCCATACTGCCATACATGTAGCTGCAACGTCAGTGCTTTGATGTCTATAAACATGAGTTTGTTGCATAGAGCACATTATATATGGATATGAAATGGTCCATACTCCCATACATGTAGCTGCGACGTCAGTGCTTTGATGTCTATAAACATGAGTTTGTTGCATAGAGCACATTATATATGTATATGAAATGGTCCATACTGCCATACATGTAGCTGCAACGTCAGTGCTTTGATGTCTATAAACATGAGTTTGTTGCATAGAGCACATTATATATGTATATGAAATGGTCCATACTGCCATACATGTAGCTGCAACGTCAGTGCTTTGATGTCTATAAACATGAGTTTGTTGCATAGAGCACATTTTATATGTATATGAAATGGTCCATACTCCCATACATGTAGCTGCAACGTCAGTGCTTTGATGTCTATAAACATGAGTTTGTTGCATAGAGCACATTATATATGGATATGAAATGGTCCATACTCCCATACATGTAGCTGTGACGTCAGTGCTTTGATGTCTATAAACATGAGTTTGTTGCATAGAGCACATTATATATGGATATGAAATGGTCCATACTCCCATACATGTAGCTGTGACGTCAGTGCTTTGATGTCTATAAACATGAGTTTGTTGCATAGAGCACATTATATATGTATATGAAATGGTCCATACTGCCATACATGTAGCTGTGACGTCAGTGCTTTGATGTCTATAAACATGAGTTTGTTGCATAGAGCACATTATATATGGATATGAAATGGTCCATACTCCCATACATGTAGCTGTGACGTCAGTGCTTTGATGTCTATAAACATGAGTTTGTTGCATAGAGCACATTATATATGTATATGAAATGGTCCATACTGCCATACATGTAGCTGTGACGTCAGTGCTTTGATGTCTATTAACATGAGTTTGTTGCATAGAGCACATTATATATGTATATGAAATGGTCCATACTCCCATACATGTAGCTGCAACGTCAGTGCTTTGATGTCTATAAACATGAGTTTGTTGCATAGAGCATATTATATATGGATATGAAATGGTCCATACTCCCATACATGTAGCTGTGACGTCAGTGCTTTGATGTCTATAAACATGAGTTTGTTGCATAGAGCATATTTTATATATGTGTGAAATGGTCCATACTGCCATACTTGTAACTGCGTCAGTGCTTTGATATCTATAAACATTCAAATTTCAAAAATTGTCTTAAAGTAATTCCTATTTATTATCTATACTGCAGGTTGCCAGTGTCCAGAATCACATACTTGACACCAATGAAGACATTGGCAGCATGATGCATTTACCTGGAATCCCTCAAGCAGTCAAAGAATACCTTCAAGAAATCAAGTCATCGATATTGGGGATAATTGAGGAACTGAATGGTGTTAAAAAACAGCATGCACCTCACATTGCTGGTTATATAAAGGATGGGGAGTATTACAGGTACTGAGATGCAGCCCTCAAGCAAGCTATTGCATTGCAAAACCTGCAAGAATGACCATACAGTATGCAAGGTCCCTGCATGGTTTAGGGGTAATGTTGCATGGCCTTGGAAGATGTTATCCTATACTGGTTTAATGGTTCTTGCATCTAAGCAAAGAAACAAAGAATTGGAGAAACAAATAAACAAACAAAAAACACACAAACAAACAACAAATAGATATAAAACATGACAATAATAACAATACAATTGGTTATTTTTCTATCCATAGATGGTGGGCAGCATTTGGTGTGCTTAGTTTAGGAATACTGACCTGTTTATTTGCTGTCTACGCTTCTATCAGACACAGTAGATGTGGATTTTTCCTGTAAGTGTTTAGTCTGTGACATCTATCTTAGCCTCATATGACATTATAACAGCCACCCTGAACAATATTTCCTCATATAGGCATCCAGTAATATATAGAATAGCAATTATAACATTTGTCATTGAGTCCAGGCACTGGTATCTCCTTATCAGAGAGGCGTCTGCGTGCCTCGAGGAGTACCCACTTTAAGTTATGTTACTTTAGATCATTAAGATAACATGTCACCTGTGAAGGGATCTTTAAGATAATCAGTCAAGTACTCCCCACTAGTTGACATCTTGGGGAGAAATGGTCTGGACATGTTGGGTGGATGTCTACTTCATTTCTGCCCCATTGAACAGACTCCTTTTTGGGTATAGTTATAGAAGACCAGGCAGGCAGTGCATTCGCTGGAAAGATACATTATTGTGAGCCCTAAGGGAGTCAGCCATTACTTTTGAAGAGGCAGTATGAGCTGCAATCAGCAATAATAATGATAATGAGATTATTAATCAAAAGATAATTAAAATATTTGATTTTTTTCCTTCAATTTTAGGGCATTACTGTTAGGTTGCTTTGCATTTCTTCTCGACTGGGTGATAATTGGATCTCATTTATCTGCTGCAATTGTAAGTTCATTTTTGTTGACTAATAAGTGTCAGGATGTTCCTTTGATCCTCTATTTATGGAACTCTTGAGGAGCTGCTATTTATTAGATTTCTGATTAGATTATTTTCTCATTTTTTATTTCAAGGGTATGTCAGATCTTTGTGTTGACCCAAGAAAAACCATAAACTTTTACTTGAGAACCTCATCTTTAATTACCAAAGGTAAGTTAAATTATCATTTTTTATGGTAATATGGCCATATGTTTGATAAGAATATGGCCATCATTCCTCCAAAGGATATTGCAACTGACAGAGAGAGTATGTTCTGATTGGTTGTAAACAGCTGTATTGATAACGTTGATTACAGTTAACACACAATTGAGGGTTCCATGTGAAAATGGCCTTAGTGACTTTTTTGATGATATTTTTTCAATGGTATAAAATAGTATAAATTACTTTCCTATGCTGAAAAAAATATATTTCAGGACATTCATCAGTCAAAGTCCAAAGTCACTTTCACATGTCCAAAGTCATTTTCACAGGGAACCCTTCATTATTATTACAGTAAATACACATAAATCATGTAATTTAATCTTATACAAAATCAGATTGGTGAAATGTTTTGATGAATATTAATATGTAAAATAAAGAGATTCCATTTTTCCATTGGTCTGTACACTAATAGATGCATAGAAGACGTCAAAATGTAGTAATTTCATCTTGTCCTGTACTTTTTTGTTGTCTTATTTTTGACATCATCTGTGCATCTATTAGTACAGGTGCATCAAAAAATGGAATGTATTTGAAAAATGTTTCCTTTCTTTAATAATTATTAATAATAACTAAACTCTCAGCTCAAAAGTTAGTGATTTTATGTAATTGCAGAAATTGTTAACTATTACCTTAACTGCTCACCTGGAAGCATACATCCATATGAAAAGGTACAAGTGTTCTTTGTGATGATGTATTATTCAACTAAAAATAATCTTTCACACACTCAGAGCAGCACATCCACATAGTGGTTCTTCATCTGCTGGTAGTCTGACCCACTGTCTCTACATGAAATATTTTACATAAAACACTTGACTGACATGTTGATTTTTGCCAAGAGAGCAAAAACCAGAGATGATTTTTACTAAGGGAGCAAAAACCAGAGAACCTGGAGAAAAACCCTTGTGGTTAGGGAGAGAACAACACATCAAACAAACTCAATTCACATATCACATAATGCCTGCGCTGGGATGCTGTAACCTCAACCACAGTGGTGAATGGCCAGTGATCTCACCACTCAGTCAACCATGCCATTCTGACTAACAGTTATTCCATTTTTAGTACGTAGATTCTTCCTTGGATCTTATCCTTACAGCAGATGAGTTCTTAAAAAAAGTCACCGATGAGGTAATTATTGATCACAGTTTTCACACTGGAATAGATTTTTATATGAGTGTGAATTGGTGTCTATAAAAACATCCAGAATTTCTCCAGTAACCATTTGTGAGCATCTGACATCTAACCAGCAACTTGGAATGCTCTGCTTTTATCAGCACTGAAAAATTGCCTCCTCCAACAGAGCCTTTACTGTACGGTGCAGTTTGTTCACTATAACTGAAACTTGTTCTATCAGCCATCTAATACTATGGCGACAAAGAGGAATTCATCTATGTCAAATATGTTGATATTTTACATCTTATACTGCTTGACAGGGCTGGTTACCACGGAAAAACATCAATAAAATGACAACAGACTTGCATGACACAGAATCATCTTTGAATCAAATAAGAGAGGACCTTAAATGTACAAATATTAAACAGGTACACAGAAAACACTTTGATGTAATTAAAGGCCCGGACACATGAAGCAACATTTCCTGTAAATGCATTTGCAATATTGCATACAACATTGCAATGGTGGACACACCCTGCAACTGTATTACACATGATATTGCAGAAAATGTTGCATGTGCCTTGATCTTAATAGGTCTGTTCACTAGTATTGTAGCTGACCAAATGCCAATTTCTCCTTTGAAATTGGGAGACTTTAAAGGAGAACTAAGGGTTTGATCAGAGGCCACCTCAAAAATGTGTAATAGTCCCGGGAGGTGGGGGGGGGGGGGGGGGGGGGGGGGGAGGTACTCCCATGTATTTACTATATGGGGAAGATCCGCTGAACAGGGTATGGTTTTTTATGAGTTCCCTGTCATAAACAGGGTATCCTTTTTGCAATTTTTTGAGCTTCTTGTCATTTTCAGGGTAGTGCTCAGCTTTCTCATCAACCTTGGTCGTTAGCTAGCCACAATGGCAACGATCTGTCTAGAAGCTATATTTATCGTTGTTTGATCACGATCTCAACAAACTCGTTATGAAACTCATTTACATTACAAACAAATAAGTACATTACATTCTGTAATTATTATACTTTGTCATAAACAGGGTATGGTATTTTGAGTTTTTCTGTCATAAACAGGGTAACCGTTTTAGGATCCCAGCGGAACATCCCCACCCAAATCCTGGTCAAGTACCTACCCCAGGGTAATAGTGTATAATTTAAGTTTGTATATTTTTTGTCTTTTGACTACCAGTGCTATTCATTTATTTTTCATTGCTAAATACAAGATTGATTATTAACTTGATTATAAAAAAAGGATCATTTGAAGATGCAAAATGTGTTACACAATTCAGGTAGTTGCAACATCTTCATCTATCAATATAAGTAGTACATTCCCACATTTGATCATTCACATGGAAAATGCACGTTATAAGTAATAAATATTATTATTATTATCATTGTGTTTGTGTTCAGTATTTAATCCTGCATTAAACAACTAGCAAATATCCTTTATCTGGGGCATAAATAGTCTCCTTCACATCTGGTTTCAGGGTCACAATACTACGTTAATGAAAGGGTGGAGTGTGTAGTTTAGTGTGGTGACTCTGAAAATAGTTTAGAGTATTGTATGAAAGGCGTGAACATTATTTCTCTTGATTAAAATTGAAACATACTCTGGTTTTGTTTTTTACTCCATTTTCGACTGCCCTGCTACAGCTAAAAGCTCAATAGAGTAAAAAAACCTTAAAACCAGAGTATGTTTCCTTTCTAATCATGTCACAACCTAGTTGTTTATCTTCAGTATTATTTCCCTTGTGTTTAGGACTATCAGAGAGCTCAGTGTGCTGTTTGCTTCCCAGTTGTGTAAGTAATTGTTCCTTATTTATTATTAATAATTGATAATTGATAATTGATAATTATTCGAGGACAAACACATAACATGTTGTATTTATGACACTGAATGACTACTAGTTATCATGCTTTTCCAGGAGAAGAGGAATGAGAGTAAAAACAGGAAAACAGTAAAAAGAACACCTCAAAATAAGCCAAAAAAAGAGATGGGACAGAAAGCCTGACACAAATGCAGCCTCAAACTGGAAATGTTTTTGACTATTTCAATGAATCATGACTACTTAGACTTTAATATATATTGTGTGTTGCACTTTGAATGACATGGATGTCGATCATTCTCAGTAGTCTCAATTCAACTCAGATAAACCACAAATAGACTCGAGATATCTTAAGAACTTCTCTCTACTTGTACAATTTGTATTTTTTGTGGGGAATGACAATTGACGTGGTGGTTGTGCTTCATGAGAATCGGCAGTAATGCATGGAAAGAGGCAGCAACACTTAATGCCATCTGTTTGTGGCATTTTCACATTTCATACCAATAGTTGAATAATTTTCCCTTTAAAGACAAACAGCTTACTAGGCAGGTACACTGCAGTGTTTTATTTCACCCTCTGAACAATGCCAGTTAATTTCCTTGTTCTCTTGGTGTTCTAGGGGAGGTCTTAGCTGGTTGTTATTAGTGTCATTTGTGGTGGTGGTTTTCTTCATGACAATGCTGTTACTGATTACACCAATGTGTGACAGGTACATGTTACAAGTAGTTATGTTACACTTTGGTTGGATTATTGATTAGAGTAGTTATAGAGCACATGCATAGCTATTTAGTATGCAATAGTTGTTGATTTCAGTGACTACTTTGCATTTTGTATTTTGGAAAATCAACTGTTTTATTTGTGTATTTGCCTACAGAATTCGTCACAAAAGAAAAAGAAGTAGAAGTTTCATGAATTCCATGTTAAATGGGTAAGATTTCATCAATAACTGTTGTTTATTGTATTTCATTTGAGGTACATAATACTGAAAATCCTTTGTTTTTATTCTTTCATTTATTCCTTTGTTCATTGTTCAAGACCATTACTTGATAATGACATCGGAAGATGTTGAAACGCTGTACAACATTTGCGTTTGTCTTTCTTATTAATTAATTCATTTGTGTTTTTATTCATTTGTTCATTCTTCCATTCATTCATTCCTTCATTCTTTGGACTTTTATTTCACATGTTTTCATGTTTTTAGAGTGGAATCATCAGAAACACAGTATCATTCTGTTACCAGTGATGAAGAGAGTATGCCTTTGGTGCCTAGTGCTCCACCACCACTACCAGCCGTAAGTATTTTCAGTACTTTTGAATACCAGTAATTATGATATTGCAGTGAGTGGCACATTAGTGAACAGTGTGTAATGTGTACAGGGATGGCAAAGGATAGTAAGTTTTGTTTGGGGGGCTAATCAAGTACTGATGCTACAAACATAAGGCTGGAATAGGCTCATTCAGTATTTTCTAAAGCTTGGGGGACTCACTGCCTTCCCTAGTCCCTGGTGCAGTGCGCAAGTTGTAGAATACAGTAGATAAGGACAAGCAGATTAGAGGAGCTATGCAAGGTGTATTGACGTGTCATTTTCCTTTAGTATGAAGCAACTCGCAGGAGATCTGTAGACTATCAATTCCATTCTTGTCATGAGGATAGAAATCGTGCAAACTCCACAGCAAATCAACACTACTATCAACCAAATGAACATGTTGCTCCTGCTCAAGAAAGTGAATATGCAGCTTACATGCCACAAAACAACTTTGCCCCTCCACCCCTCCGGGGGCAAGTGGTACCTGTTGAGAGGAAAGTCACTATGGCTTTTTGATTGTGTTGGTCATTATTTACAATGAAAGGACGTACAGCTGATTTATTATTTATAGCCAAAATAACAAATCCATAGAAAGTAGAAGTGTGATTGAAGGGATGCTCATGAAAATGGCTTATTATAAGTGACTTTTTGATGATTTCTTATTTTCTCAAGTGGTCCAAAATGTGTTACTTGACTTTCCATGGTAAAATATCAACATTTGCACAACAAGTCACTTAGGTCAATTTCAAGGACACACCTTCATTTAAATGTATGTGCCTCACCTGGTTCATATTTTGGATGACATTGTCATATGATAAATAAATATTAATGATGGTGATGATGACGACGACGACAATGAAATGTCAAAAATGATGCCATATATGAATATCTTTGTTTGGCTGTTTTTGCACCTTTTGAAATCACTCTTGATTATTGACCAATTCTTTCCAGTTCCAAGATATGCTTCACCTGCCACATACAAAGGAATTATTCTGAGGCTACATGCATAAAGCTCATAAAACTTTGTTTTTTATATGCACGCACCCTCGTCTTGATTGATCTCTTGATTCCTTTGCATGTGAAAATTAAGTGAAGTGCATCTCAAAAGTCAGCTGTTATGCACTAAGGCCCTTCATAAAGTTGATCTAGACTAATTAAGTCACAACCAAGATGACTTACGAAAAGAGTATATATAAAATGTAACAATTTTGATGACAAATAGAAAGAAGTGTTGATCAACAATCATTTAGGAAACAATTTTTTTGTAAATAGCCAGAGAATGCATTTTTGCATTCTTCGTTGTAGGAAAGTGGGATGAAAAAATATTAAGTTATTATTGAAAGAAATCCAGATCATATAAATTATTTTAGAAATCAATTTTTACAGTTAAGCAAAGATGATATTAAATAAAAATTAATATTTGAAGTTTTAGAAAGCAAAGATTTTATTTTATTTTTATGCAGTACAGAGAAATAAATTTGTTTCTATTTTAAATATAATTGTTTGAAGCACTTTTTGAAGTCTTTTAGTTAAGCAGAGACTTAAATACCAGCTATAGGCTCAGTGTAATGTCTAGCTTGATCTTTTGGAATGTTTCAATCTTAATGTTAATTTTATTTTTATAAAAAACAATCAAATGGCTTCATAATTTACATAATTGAATAATTGAATACTTATGTGTTATGTTTCATAGAGCATAATTAAAATGACAATCTATTATAATTCTCATTCTGTGCTTACTGGCTAATGGGAGAAGTAAAGGACTGATAATATGAACCTGGCTGGCCCAGTTTTGTGGGCCGACTTCTTTTGTTTTGTGGCCCCAGGGGAAAAGAAAACAAAAGAAGTCAGCCGGGTTCATATAATCAGGTCCAGGTTGTGTCATAATAGGGGGGAATCCCCTTATTTATAGAGAAGATTGTGACCCCTTGAATAGTTTTTGCATGTTAAAAAGTCCAATGAAGGCACCCGGAATTGCCACATAATGTCTGTACAGTAGGCTAATACTATGTCTGATTGGTCAACATCCCAAACAGGATGGTGGTAGAAAGTCTCCATATACTCTATGTAGGTCTTAAAACATATTTCCAACCCCCTCCCCTGAGACAATGTTGGTTGGGATGGGTGTTGCTCTAGCAGAAATCTCCCAGGGCCACTCAACATTGTGTGAAGGGGGAGGGGCAGTCTAAAACAGGCGTGTTTTTTATGACCAGAATGGGGGTAGTGTCTCAACAAATTTCACACACTGTTGTCAGGGTTGTCAACTCTCCCTGATAATTCGGGAGTCTCCAGATTTTGGACTGTATCTCCCAGTCTCAAGATTAGAGCCTCTAATCTCCTGGATAATTGCTCAAATCTTGGAATTGTGGGATATTTTAACTGAAATTCCCCCGGCCTACTGAGCATGGAAATCAACCTTGGAAAAAGCATGGTAAAGCCCAGCAGTGTGCATACGTTTTGTCTCTCAAAGATGCTGCTCCCCCCTCTCCCCCCTCCCCACCCACTGAGCCTGAAAATCAACCTAACCCAAGGAAAAAATGGTGATCTCCAGATACAAAAGCCTTAGGGGTTGACAGCCCTGTGTTGTCGACGACAAATTATTTTCAAAGGCAAATGGAAATTCTTTAATAATAAGGCAAAAGACCTTTATTTTACATTTGGTAGGATGTAATAGTCATCATCTGACTAATAAACTTGACACACGATGCACTCATTTTACCCCTTCTCTCCTCCAGTGCTTCATTTGAAGGGTATCTGGGAATCGAACTTGGTCCTTTTGCTCAGGATGTCATGGACTAACTGTGCCACACTAGCTACTTAATATTATTTAATATTCAATAATATTAATGATATATTAGTGTAACTATTGAATACCTTACTTAGGAGCCAATGACAGGGGATGCAGTGTATTGGGGTTCCTGTGTTTTCCAACAATACCTTGCGCGCTTAGTACGGCGGTAGATCTGAATCAGGCAATCAAGCATGGATTCTGGTCCTCCAGTTACGGTAAGAAAAACTTAATATTATCTTTTATTGAAGGAAACAAATACGCTATCTAGTTGATTATTGTATAGAGCACTTGATCACGTATTCCTAAAACTCATATCTTGCTTGCTTTTATCGAAAATACATTATATTTGTCAACTCACATTTGTGTGCAAAGTGTTGTCTATCTTGTCTTCTGGATCACTGACATTCCAAGACCTTGCGAGTTCTTAATGCTTTCATTACTCTCCTTTTTGCTAGCGTTTATATATGTATACTGAAAAGAATGACAGGCTGTACAGAAGAAATTTATTCAAATGTTAGCATCAACATCACCCAATCTAGATCTATGTCTTTGCCCAACCTCTCCCCTCTCGATACATAGCCGTACCGTTCCCCTAGCCGATTCTGATTGCTGCACGGTGGAGAAAGACAAGTGCACAATCTGTTGAAAAGAGCACTATTTGTAATGAGCTGTGTAACAGTCTATTATATTACTCACAAATATCAGTCCTAATTTCGAATTTGTTATGTATTCAGTTGATACCTGAATGTCAGGCAGATGGTAAGATTGCTGGCTGTTGGTCATCTGTAGGTGGGATTACAGTTTATGCATCTGAAGGCAAACCTACTTCAGGTACTACGAATAGTCAACAAATTCAAACTGTCAGATCTCTAAAGATTATCTAAGAAAAAGAGACAGCACACTATATATTTAGCTAGAGCAGATTTGCTTTGAGTGTGAGCACTACACATGTATTTATCATTGGTAGTTCATTAATTCTTTTTGTACCCAAATGCTAAACTTCAATTTTAACACCCCCCCCCCCCCCCCCCGGGTTCATTCAGCTGAATGCTCATTTCCTAGGAAGCCAGTGGTCTGCTCTGATTCCATCAATGCTCCTATATAGTGTATTGTGGTAAACATGTCTAATCAATGATTTTATAAAGTAATGTCAAGGATGAAATGCTAACTAAATTTCTACCATTTTGTTTTCAGCCCAGCCATTGGGTCACTACAGGTTTCCAGTTCTAAATGAAGTCAAATGGCATGCTGATATTTATAGCACTGTAATGAGAAAGCTTATAAATGAAAGTCATGGTATGAATTATCTACATCTGGGTGTGGTTGCTTGAAGGATGGTTTAAGTGCGAACCCAGGGTTGCAACTGAAGGTTTTCTTTAGACTTAACCCTGGTTTAGGGCTAACTTGCTTTTTGAGCAACTGGACCCCATTTTGTTATTCGTCAATGAGATTATATTCTTATTGACGCCTAAGAACTGTATTATTGATTGATATTATTATTGACTGAGTGGGAGGGCCAGATGAGAAAATATTTGGTTTGAGGTCATGGCTTATGGACCAAGTATAGAGACAACGGTGTGCAAAACCTGTTGAGACACTGCCCCAATTTTGGTCGAAATTCGCCACCCCTGTTTTAGACTCCCCCTTCCCCCCCTCTCTCAATGTTGAGTTCGCCTGGGAGAGTCCTGCTCGGTCCTAGACCCATCACAACCACATTGTGTTGGGGGAAAATATATAATATTCATTTCATGACCTACATGGTGGGAATTAAATAAGGTTGTGCCCATTTGAGAGGACTCAACTATTCTGCACACTGTTGGAGGTCCATGCAAATGACCAGGAGTCAAATGCTTTCCATCCATCCCAACCTAACTCAATCAATAAACATTTTATCACATGACCCATTTTTTGTTTAAAAAAGGGATAAAAAGAGGTCCTGTAAAAAATAAATCTAGCACACAGTGATGAGCAGGGATTTTTCTGGCCCACTCAAGCAAAGCCATCTGGTCCCAATCACATCCTTTTTCCAAAAGTTTTACTAAGAAATATGCATAAGCAGAGCTGTATGGGTCATATGATGAAAACCATTATAATTACCAGTAATATCCAAGGTCCTGTATCTTTGGGTAGGGTTACAAAGTTCAGGATTACACAATAATTATTCTCATTATTTTTATTCCATAGGGATATTTTTAGATCTCCAAGAAATACCAGAAACTGGCAGTACCACTAGAAAGTCAAGGTATTATTAAAGACACATTTAATCTGACATTGACAACAAATATAACCTGAGTAAACTACTAGAGGCAAGAGAGACTTCTGATCAAATCCTACTCAAGACTTTTGCTCCAAAAAGGTTAAAAGTTTTGGCCAAAGATAACTTGCAGTCTCACTGATATTAATTTGTTAGTTAATAGAATCATTTATCAAATGTATTGTACCACAAGAACAGAGGGCGGGTAAACTTCGAGTTACGCGTTTCGAGTTATGCGCTTCGAGTTATGCGCTTTTCGAGTTACGCGCTGTGCCACACCCATTTTTGCCTGTGCCACACCCAGCGCGTAACTCGATGTCTTTAGGAAAGGTTAGTGACTTCGAGTTACGCGATGAGCGCACAACTCGAACTAAACCATATTGTCTTAAAGTATCGAGTTACGTAAATAAGATGTTTATATTGAACTATCACAGGTTTATAGTAAACTAATTAGACTTAAAGCAATTTTGAAATTTAAGAATATCAACATGTTATGTATTCACAACCATCGTGTAACGAAAAACTACTGAAACGTAGCATTTTTAATGCAAGTGAAGCCAACAAAAAGCCACAGGAATGGTTCGTCGACAAGATTACATCTCAAAACAAACGATGCTGTGTATCCTGTAAAAGGTTAATACCAGTCGGCAAAATTTTCGTCTACGTTAATGGCTGTGCATTCCCAGAAATCAGAACTTTAAGTGGGCCGCACATTATATTTTTGTGCAAATTTGAATTGTTTAAGACAAAAGCCCATCGACAGCAATCTGATGTGTCCACCCCCTGTAATCAAATCTCCTGCCAGAAATAGCTGAACAATGGAAGATTTTGTTCTTCTCCGTTCAAGGGCAATGCCCAGCTTCTGCTAGTACTAAGGGAGGTCAGTGGCGTTTCAAAAACTGTTCTATTTACATTTTTAGTCATTTTTGGACATATTTGTATGTTGGTTCTAACGTTAAAAAACATTATTATTACTATACTGTTCTATGAAGATTTTGTTAAAAATAAGAATACGATTAAATCAGAATGTGTTCAGATTTAATGTTGATTCTAATAATGAATTCAACACGTCTTATTTACGTGACTTGACACTTTAAGACGATATGGTTTAGTTCGAGTTGTGCGCTCATTGCGTAACTCGAAGTCACTAACCTTTCCTAAAGACATCGAGTTACGCGCTGGGTGTGGCACAGGCAAAAATGGGTGTGGCACAGCGCGTAACTCGAAAAGCGCATAACTCGAAGCGCGTAACTCGAAGCGCGTAACTTGAACATTACCCGATCCCCAAGAACAGGATGTCAAATTACAAATATATCATTCATTTGTTGTGTGACTAACCCAACAACATTGCCATGCCATGTTCAGGATGCTATTTCACAAATTTTAACATCTTCCTCTTGACGTCAATGGTCATTTCAAACACAAATTCATCAGCGTGCACGGCATTCTCTTTGTGTTGTCTGTCACATTTGCAAATTAAAATCAGTCTAATTGTTTAATCTCATTGTTTGTAGTTTGTTGCAAATAAGTAGAAGATACAGGGCTGTCCTAAGGTCATGTCTATTACAGCTGAAGGATCAGGCAGGTATGTTCATTAATCATCATTATTATTAATAAGTATTATTAACCTTTATATATATCAATTGGCTAACTTATTGAGCATAGTTTTCATCTCAACAAAGTAATGTTTCTTTTTTACATTTAGAGCTAATGGTGGTAGATGGAAATCAAAATGCAAACACACAGGTACTTTAGTGACCTATACTGTTACTGCTAATCCTGATGAAGTATGACCATCTCAATGTTGTTTGCAGAGTACCTTAGATGATGTCCATCATCACTTCTAGAAGAATGCACATTTTACAAGAAAAATAATTGATTGCTATTAGTTATAAAAAGCTAAAGTGGAGTTTCTTGTGAAATTTTTGAGTTAAAAATAGTTGGATTTTGAGTCTATGGAGGATGATTGACATCTGTGTAATGTAAAGTGCAAACTAGGTGATTGTCAGATTCTGTGGTAACTTTGTTTTGTCCCTGACTGTGTATTTGTTTAATTGTTTCAAAGTATCTACAGTTTTTCTCTCTGTTGGGCTTCCTGTCCAACAGAAACAAAAGTAGCCTCAATTCTTCCCTACCTGCTATATCACAGGAAGCCCAAACAATATACAATAGACACTCACTGGTGAGCTACTAATTTAATAGCAATTTATTTTTACAGAAACAAGTTCTAACCTACATTGAACTGGTTTGGCATTTGTGTGAAATACTTTTTATAGAGTCTTTACCAGGTAAGAGTGAATAGAGTAGATTTTGTATGACTGTAAA
Organism: Telmatactis stephensoni; assembly: GCA_029948255.1. Lineage (NCBI taxonomy): Eukaryota > Metazoa > Cnidaria > Anthozoa > Actiniaria > Isophelliidae > Telmatactis > Telmatactis stephensoni. Next base: position 171,374 of record JALIZF010001226.1, read on the forward strand.
AATGACACCGCATGGGTATGGTATGGTTATGGCAGGGATTTCAAATGTTTTTATAGACATCACGGCAGTGACGTGGTCATGGTACGGCGCAGTAAGTTTCCCACTCACATGAAAACTGCTTTGAAGTATATCAGTAAAGTATTCTTTGGGAGGGTGAGGATACAGTATATAGCATACTTGAAGCATACTGGATTTGCTCCTTGCCGAAGTGATACAAGTGCATACTATCGTTTGATAAATGATAGAGCAGATTTTGTATGAGTGTGAAATGGACTGCAACATACTGTTACCATGCCATTGCCGTGATGTCTATAAATACATTTAATTAGAAATTCCTGCCATAGCCATACTGTGCCACAACTGTGCCATTTCACAGTCATATGAAATCTACTCTAGTTTGTACTTGTAGGGGTGTTAAATGCCGGTCAAGGCAAGACTTTGTGAGACAGGAGACAAGGCATATTTTTTGTGAACCTAAGGCTCTTTTTCACCAATTTCCTTTATTTTCAAAATTCGCTCGACTGTGAGATGGCTTTTTGCAAAAAAAATTGAGGTTTTGATACCCACAAAATTTGACAGAAATTTTGCAATACTCTGACTTTTTAATGGACCATGTTACTAACACCCCTATTTGTATCACTGTAACAGGAAAGAAATATGCTTTACGTATGCTGTCTTGGTTTAAACATCAAATCAATCAAAAGACTTAGAGCAGTTTTTGTGTAATTGTGACATTGATGTCATTGTGCAATAGCTTTGTCAGTGCTGTAATTGAATACATTCAAAATCCTCACCCTAACCAGGGGTTTCATTATCTTTTTGAATAAGCATCTGACACAAAATAACTGGTGGTAAGAGGTAAAATTGGTGGTGCTATACCACCAGTAGCCGCCTATTATTGAAACCCCTGCCTAACTGTGCTGTGTCATGATGTAGATATTTTCACAGTCATATAAGAACTGCCTTAAATGGTAAAGACTTAACTTATGGCTTTATACAATCAGGTGGTGCGGCCCTTCCTCGCCTTCTAGAGTGGGCCAAAACAGAACAAACTGAAAAGATAATTAAGCAAGTTGTGCAGTGTGCATCTCCACATGAAAGTCCTGCATACTGGCCTGCTGTAAGTACAGAACAGAACTATAGCATGGTGAATTCTCATCCCTGATTTCGTTCTCTCTAAGTTGCACATGCTCCTCAAAGACCAGGTGTTGAGCTTGGTTTCCAAGCTTGATTGCTGTGATCACTTGGGTTGTAGAAAAATGTGTTCAGCGATTCCAGTGATTATATGGAGAGGCTTTGATTACTACAATCACTGCCATTGCTGAACACACTTTTGTGCAATGGGAGTAATAATTATTATGGCAATTGTAGAAATTTTCTAGAAACTAAGTTTTACTGTCTTCCCTACATAGAGAGTCTGGTTTATGTATAGATAATGCAGTACAGTTTGTTCGGTTTGTAGGGGTGTAATAGATCTTCTCCAAGCATGTAGTCAGCCTCAAATTTGAAAAGGCTAGCACTTGCAACATTGTAGTTTGTCCAACTACAACTCCAGTAGTTGTTACAAATGTCATCTGCCAGTGTTGCTAACATTGAGAGATATCCCTATTATAGTCATGTAATCTAATCAGTTGTATAGTAAGTTGATTGATTTGGTATGTTTTTATGCAGATCTACTGCCTTGTCTTGCGTGGACAGCTAAATGATGCCCGAGAATTACTGGCTCAACACCCAGACAAACAAGCTGGAACTTATGATGTAATCAGTTGATATGCTATAAATGACTGAATAGGGTCCCTTGTCTGAAGATGTCACCGATCTACAGGGTCAAAGCTTTTAAATAAACTCTCTGGTTCAAATAACATCCTTCCCTCCTTTAAGTTTTGTTTTGTCAAACATGTGGTAATTCGGACAACAAAATTATGCAACATTTTGCACAACATTATTGCATTGCAAGTTGCAGAGTAAATGTTGCTTGTATTATCACCCCATATGCAACAAATCTCCTTGTTGCATGGAGTAGAAACACTTTCTACTTTCAAACACTTTCAACAAAGAAAATTTGTTTTGAGGGGGATGGTAATACAGGTGACATTTGCCTAGTTGCAACACAATGTCGTGCAAAATGCTGCACAATTTTGTTGCCTGCATTACCACACCTTAACACTAGAAGGTGTTATAAACTTGTACTGAAAATGAAAATTCCAAAGTGTGATTTTGCATTGTTTATTTGAGCTTATGCTAGTGTTCATTGGCTATTTATCAAGTCATCAGTTGTTGGCAAAGCAAAAGTTGACTGGAATTATTGTATTATTTAAGAAATTTTTCTGTTTTACCAGGTGTTTGAAAGAATGGATGAATTAATGAGGAAGATGCCGTTATATCAGGTGAATCACAATCAGCAAACAGATGATATTTTACTTAGAAAATAAGCAAACAGATGAATTACTACCCAATTTCCTCAGTTGATTTGTATTCATTCTGTGATGGACAAACACCAAGGATGAATAGGGCATTGAGTTCCCAAAGTCTTGAAATTTTTAAAAAGCATTAAAATTTGACTGTAAGTTGTAGGGTAATAATGAACAGTGTGTAGCAGTGGTAACTGGTCAGTAAGTGGTTGGTACTAAGTGGTTGGTTGGTAAGTGGTCAATAAGTGGTTGGTAAGTGGTCAGTAAGTGGTTGGTAAGGTGTCAGCAAGTGGTTGGTAAGGTGTTAGTAAGTGATTGACAAGGTGTCAGTAAGTGGTTGGTAAGGTGTCAGTAAGTGGTTGGTAAGGTGTCAGTAAGTGGTTGGTAAGGTGTCAGTAAGTGGTTGGTAAGTGGTCAGTAAGTGGTTGGTAAGGTGTCAGTAAGTGGTTGGTACTGGGTGTCAGTAAGTGGTTGGTAAGTGGTCAGTAAGTGGTTGGTAAGGTGTTAGTGGCTGATAAGTCAATAAGCAAGGGTTGATAAGTGGTTGGTAAGTGGTTGGTACATGTAAGTGCTTTAGAAGATGTTCGAAAATGATTGAGAATTGGTAAGTTAGCAGTAAGAAAACATTAAAGTAATGAAATCACTTACCATCAGGTGCTGATTTTTCATGTTGTCCCTGTCTTCACAGGAAAAACAGCTTATTAAGTAAAGTTAGATAGATAAAATTTACAAAAATTTTATGATTGAGTTTATTAATTCATGTGGTTTATCATTGTTTAGATGTACATGGGCCAAACATCTTCAGAGTTCTTGATGAAGTGGAATAGTTGGCAATATGAATGTAAATCACAGTTAGAAAGTGATATTTATACTGGTTATCCACATCTAGAAACAATTTGTCAGGTAAACATTAGTTGAATTGAAATTTGTATTTATAGCCAACAGACAGAAGTAGCTTCATCAAGTCTCATTATGGTATTCTATGAAGCCATTCGTAGTGTTGGGATTCCTGTGCTCCTTCCTCACACAGGGATCCCAACAGCAAAAAAGACTGAATAGGAGATGACTATCAGTTTGATAGCTGACAGTGTTGTTGTTATTTATAGATCCTTGCTGGAAAAGAAGAAGTCTTTGAAACATTACAGTGAGTCATGATAATCAATCTGTTTTTAACGCGCGCTCTGATTGGACGATAAGCGCACACGAGCGTGCGTCCAGAACTCGATGGACAGCACGCTGACATCAATGTTTCCTTTTCTTACAGCGCGCGCCATGTATGAAGAACTTTGAAGGTCATCAGTATTTTTATTTAGGTTAAACGTGCGGCTTATTTCATTTGCCTATGTTATAAAAGAAATGGTCAACACTCAGCAGTGCGTCCATTGAGTTATGGATGCACTTGGTTGGCTGCTAAGCACTCGAGAAGCTATAGTCTTACGCTCTTACGCTTCTCTTGTGCTTAGCAGCCGCCTGCGTGCATCCATAACTCAGTGGACGCATGCTGAGTGTTGACCATTTCTTCATTAATAAGAAGGAGCCGCTGTCAAGCTACCAAGGAAAGGCATACACTTTTATATGTTGCAGGAATTTGAAATAACTGTAAAAGTGGCCCAAGAAGAATAGTTATACAATGGTTTCTCATGGCATACCATGGATATCCCACTCATCAGTATTTTCTTTGTATATACACTTGCCTAAAGTCATAACAAGTTTTAAAATTCTCTATCAACAGAGATTCTTGTCCAACATGGTATCAAATGCTGACGGCCAAGTTGTTATTCTGTAATCCTGCTGTTAAGGTGTATGATTTACAATATCACACACAGGTAAACAGGTATTTGAAATATGTGGGATTCCTGTTGTATTCCACAGGGTTACCATATATTATGTTATGCAAATAACAAAGGCTATCTAATGACTGCTGGATCACTGGAAATGTGATGTGGAAATTAGTGATCATTGCTTATGCTGATAAATAATATCTTCACAACCTTGGCAACCAGCCAATGGCCAGAATGTAGATTATGTTGAGTAAACAACGTTGTTACAATAAAATGATTTATGCTTTCAACAGTTTATTGGTATCAATTTGAACTTTCTTGCTTTCATTTCAGAGTTGTATTGAAATGTTTGGACATGATTCAGGGCTTGGAACTTTGGACAGAATTTTAGTATCAGCTTTTGAGTTTGATGTTTCTGCTGTTATAAAACAAAGCAGGTAGAAAATGGTTTGCACTTTAAGAATAAGAGTTTGATTCACAGTTACCTCACATTCTTGTTTTAACTTCTTTCCTTTCCATGTAGCTTTAATTTATAGCTTTAAATACCCGTGAAATAGAGCACTGATAGAGAGAGGGGGTGGGGGATAAAATGAGCACATTATCGGTCTCAAGTTTATCAGTCAATTTGTGACTATTATGAGCTACCAATGTACATTATTCATTTAAACAGACCAAAAAATTCAAAAAGTGTGCATGTATGTTTAGAATTCACAGTATACACATCCTTCAGCCAATGAGAGCACGTTATATGATATTTATTTCATAATAATTGTTAGAGTAAAGAAGCAGCATATATTACTTGCTAATATTTACTAAATAAATTACTTAATTCATCAGTGAGTGTTTTGGTAACTGGTGGTTTGTAGCTCATCTAACAGATGTCTTACACCATGCCAATCAGTTAGATTCTAATCAAATCAGGTAAGTTATTAGAGAGTACAGGAGTACATAGCCATATTAATAGTGTCAACCTGTAATTGCCTTCACTGGGTAGCACAACAGTGAGGCATTTAGGGCCAAGACTCACATTACAAGAACCTGGATATATGAGATGCTGCCACACCACAACATTTCAATTTCTATTTCTTAATGTTCTCTCAATTAAAGTTATTGTAGATAAGAAACTACCCAACTATGCATGCATGCCAGAACAAAACTTAACTGTATCACTTGGTCATTAAAACTCATCAACAAATGATGAGCTTGGGGTTAGGTACCAGGGGGAGTGCAGGTTGCTGAACAGCATGCTGGCCTTGTCTTGGTTTTAACTTTACTTAAATTTCATTCAGCCAAATAAAACCAATGAAGGGGAAGTAGATGGAGACACATTCTAATTTCAACAAAGCAAATTTGACTTCCTTCCTAATATTAAACAGTTTCTAAAAGTGATCGCTTAATGTAGTTACTTTTGATGACTACCTTGAGTTTTCATGGGTTGGCAATAGAATATGAAATGAATGGAAATCTGTAATACCATGTAAAAAGAGTACTTCAGTATTACTGACATTTTGAACCTTGTCCTGTGGGCATAGTAAAAGAGAAAAAGAGGATACTGATAGAAATGTTATAGATATTTTCTCTGTTTAATACAGAAATCTCATTGACATTTCTATCTTGCAGTTCACCTATTACTTTGCGAGAGTTTTTGTTGCTGGAATATTCAGCAAGTTTAATGTCCCATCACAGGTAATTACAATATTTTATCAAATAACATGACTTTGAGATGACAAATGTGCTTCAAATCAATAAAGAATTCTCTTTTGAATTCAGGCTACAATCATAATTATTTCTAAGTAGAATGAATGTTTTGTCTTGTAGTTTATGGCGTATTGCTGTCGACTACTTACTGCATTGTCCACAATATGGCAGGTATGTACAGCTAATTCTCCTAGATGCACTCTTCCAGACCGGTGACACTTGTACATCCTCAGGAGTTACTTTGTAGCTATTTCTTTTTTTATCAATGTTTATGCAGGGACATCTAATTTAGCGTTAGTCAAATAGAGCCATGTTTTATACTTAATTTATTCTTTATGAGTTTTCTTGCACAATCCACTAGCTTTTAAGGAAGAAGTTTGCAATAACGATAGATCATTTTGACTTCCTTCTGAGGCAAAACATTGTTGATTAGTGGGGAGAGGGTTGAGGTCATTTTGTTTATCCCCACAGAAGATGACTATCACCATGGTAGTCATCGTCTATGGATAGCAAAGGTGGCCAAGTGGTTAGACCTCTCGGCTCTCATGGCTGTGGTCCCTGGTTCAATTCCCAGACAGGGCACTTTGTGCAAGTTGAGTTTGTTATTTTGTTCACTCCCTTGCTTCAAGAGTTTTTCTTCAGGTCCTTTGGTTTTCCTCCCTCAGTAAAAACAAACTAGTGAGCTGAAAGTTGTATGCATAGAATATTCTTGATGTACATGTAGTAAGGAGTGTGTGTAAAGCACATTGAGATATTTTGAATGTGCTATATAGATATCTAATTATTATATTAATTGTGATAATTAGTCATGCACCATTTCTGTTGTCCACAGGTCTCACCTTGAAGAGTACATTGAGCATTTACCGCTAGAAACTGAAAAGAAAGCACTAAAAGTGTTAAGACTGTGTGAAGACTTGGACATGACTGTGCAAGGTCTGAACATGTTTTGAGCAGTTGATTATTCATGATACAGCAGGTGTTGAGTAATGGACACAGTGATGATGATGATGATGATGATCATGGTGATGATTATGATGATGATGATGATGATGATAAATTAAGGAATAAAAAACGGTTTCCCGTGTTTGATAGCCTGATCAAAACGTGTGATCTTGGGAGAACACGAGAGAGCGTAGTGTTTTCGCAGCTCTCGAGTGTTCTCCTAACATCACAAGTGTTTTGATCAGGCTATCAGACACGGGAAACCGTTTTTTATTTCTTTTATAAAATAACTAACACGCAAATAGACGAAAATAGGAAAAATAAAACACTGGCGAAAAAACAAATTATTATATAAAAGTTATTTTATAAAGACTTATTTAAACAGGGTAGCCCATTCAGCAACTGCACTCATATCCATAGGGTCCCTAATGAGGCTGTTGCATCTTTGTTATGATCTTCATCATAGGATTCTAATCACTTTAATTTTGTCATTGCCACCATCATCATTAGCTGTGAAAACTGCTACTCTTATTAGAGGATTAACTTTTGTCATCAAAATCATTGTTTTTGACTTCAGCATTGTTCCATGCTGTTGTTATCACAGTTCTTATATTTTGATCCTAATTATGATCCCTATAAGATGTACCCATCTTTGTCATCACCACTTGTAAATTGACATGTGGCAAAATAAGTCATTGAATGAATGGATGGACGAATGAATGAATGAATGGATGAATGAGTGAGTGGATGGATGATTGGATGAATGAATCACTGAATGGATGGATGGACAGATAAATGGATGAATGAACAAATGAATGAATGAATATTAGTAACACTAATATTAATAATATTCTAATGATATTCCAGCTCAAAGTATTTGCAAAGCATTGGGTATGCAAGCACTAAAGAAAGGTCGACTTGGCTCTGCCTTGACTTGGTGTCTTAGATCAAAGGTGAAAAACATTCTTTGGTAATGAATACACCTTAGTGATATCATGTTCTAAGCAAAACACTATCTAATGTCATTTTTTCTATTTCTCTTTAAAGGATTCTGCCTTTGCAGCTTTCATTTCAGACAGGTTAGTAACATATAGCATTTTCCCAAAAACTTTTAGTAACTTTTTATATCCATTCACCAATATTCTTATATTGACCTGCTAACATTGGTACTGAAAGCTATTTGCATCTTATATTTCTTTGTTGGTTGGTTTTGTCATATCATTGAACTTGCTACATCAACCATTAGTAATTTATTTTACCAAGCTTTTGGGCCTAAGGCCCATCATCAGGGTAAAGGGAATCAACAGTGAAACGTTTAATGATATTTGCATCTTGTTTAGATTCTTAGAAGGTTACATTCAGTCTGGAGACTTTTCCAATCAAGATCTCATTGATAACCTTGGGTCAGCAATGCTTCTAAGTGATCGTTTGACATTCCTTGGTAGGTCTTTGCATTCCAATAGTTACACCGAAAATTCACTATACAAATATTAAAGATTATCATCAATATGAATTATTATTATTATTATTTATTAATTATGCACCATTTGGTTTCATTGCCCAGCTGGGCCCCCAAAAACGAATTTGCCTTGCTATGGCCCTGCTTTGTTGTTGTTTAGAAGTGTTTTATTTAGAGTTAAAAAACTCATTAATAATTCATAAGGCAAACACAATGAAAATCGCCTCCGTGACGAGTGTCTTTAAATCTGATAAAGATTCGGCCTAATTTACATAAACTTTAACCTCGATTTTCTCCAAGATAAATGAAGATATTTTTGAATTTCTTTTAGAGAACCACTCTAATATGTGTTGGAGTTTTTTAAGCCGTATAAAGAACTCGAGATCGTGTTTTATCGGTATAAAGATCCTCGCCTACGGCTCGGATCTTTATATCCGATAAAACACTCTCTCTCGTTCTTTATACATTACATAATGGGTTTCTATAATCTTGTTTCTTATTTATTAGGGAAATACCATGAGTTCCATAAAATGTATGAAGAATGTAATTTTGAACAAGCTACTGCCCTGCTTGTATCGCTTTTGACTTCAAAACTTGCACCAAAAAGGTAATGTAATAATTCTGAATAACATTAATCAATCAATCAATCAATCAATCAATCAATCAATCAATCAATCAATCAATCAATCAATCATCAATCGATTGATCAATCAATCAATAATGGTGTTTGAACCTTGTAGGGGACATATGTCCTTTTATTCTTATCACCTGTACTTGATGTGTACAATCCTTAAATATATAAATGATAATAAATGAATGAATCAATCCTGGTTTATTGGCTCCCACTTTCCATATATTGGCTAAGTAATTTCCAGTAATTGGCTAACTCTGTTGCGGTCAACCCAGTCATTGTCAATTGATAGTTAAACTTTATTTATATTTCCTAACGGCAATGATGAAGCTAATAAAATATATTACATGAGCGATAGGAAACAATGAGGTCAAGTGGAGACACAGGGAAAAAATGCTGATTACGATTTCTCCATTGTTATACTGGAATCTGGGTTTGAATTGCCATGCCACCACTCAACCAATATATTGAAAAATAATGATCTATTTATCCATCTGATTTCTATTTTGTTTGTTTCATTGTTCATTTCTTTTGTTTGCTGCTTATCATTGAAGTGATCACACGTGTAAGGTATTCACCTCTCTTTAGACTGACACCTTTCCTTGATCCATGGGCACCTCTAAGACAAGCAGAATTTTTCTGTTTTCTGTCAATGCATTTGTGTACTGTTTAATGTGGTGCTCATCTTTTCTTGCTTTCAGTTTATGGCTAACACTTCTAACAGATGCTCTTCCTTTACTGGAACACGAACAGGTATTTGTTGTGAAACTATATTTAATACAATCACATAACTAACAGACACCTCCAATAAACTAACACCTCTTGTAACTGGACACCATTTCCTGGTCATGATAGTGTCCAGTTACGACTGGTTTAATCAAAGTACCATCATTAGAGTGCACAGCAGTTGAAAAGTTTCACTTCATTTGATGGACATTTTCATGATTTTTTCTTTTTTTCCTGGTCAACAAGGTGATTTTCAGCAGTAACCAGACATATGAACTGATGCACTGCCTAGATGAAATCTGTCTTTCTTTTCGATCTTCTGAGTATATGAACAAGAAAGAAGGACAAGATAACACAGGAGGAAAAAACAAATCAGGGAAGAAAGGAAAAACTGCAAAAACTACAAAGGTATTTTCTTGTTTCATTGTTTGTGATAGTAATGAAAAAGGGCAAAGCTGACCTTGGTGTTATGCAAATAATTGAGAGTTGAGAAAGACAGATTTATATAACATGTTACTGAATACCAGGGAGTTACTATACTTCACAGGACAACAGGAACTACAATCTCGGACATAACTGTTAGGACTAATTTCGGTCTTTTAGGATCTTTTTTTTTGGTTGATTAGGATACTTCCCATCCCTCCCCCTCCCCACACAATGTCGTAATGGTTGTGAATGTACTTGAAAACTGAACAGCCACCATTTGGCTTCAACATTGAGGGGGGGGGGGGGGGGGGGAAGGGGGATTGCATGACAAATTATCTGAAAACCTTGAATTCTTTCAGCAGTGACATGACATTACAGGTTTTTTCTGAGACTGTAGAAAGTTCTTGTTTCAACTTTTCTTTGAAACAGGTGCACTGTCCCTTCCCCCCACCCCCCACCCCCACCAGTCTAGTCTCCTACAAGTGAGAACTAAATAAATAAAGTGGACTCCTTGACACCAACTCATGGTCCCAAAGGTGTCTGTTTAGGGGGTATGACTGTAGTGCTAACATATGGCTAAACCCTATGTTAGAAAACCCTTCTTTAACAAGACGTCTATCAGACCTCTAAACACTGGACCCTACTTCGAGCTGTCTCACAATTCAAGATCGCATAGCATACACTGAACACAGTTTGAGGTCATGTCATTTTTACTTGCGCACCGTAAGTTGTAGGTGCGCACAAATTTCAGCTGTTTTTGAAAGTTTCTGTTACGGGTCTTAGTGTTCGGGAAAGTCATAGAAGTCGCACAAAAAACTGAAAAGAAAGAAACTAAATTCTGTTGAAGACATGCAAGTTTAAGTGTATTTAGTCGTCATATTTTTTTCTTCTTCTTCTTCTTAGTCCTTCTACGTCACGTGTCGAAGTCTCTCCCTGATTTCAACCTGGTCTGTGCCACTATTTCAGCTTCACTCAAAGTCTTACAACCATGTCATTCCCTTTCCTTCTCATATTTTCTTCACTCGGTTAGAAAAGAGATTATCCCCTGCCCTCCCCACAAATGATTCTTTATGAGTGAAATCTATCGAGGTTTTTAGTATTTCATGATTTAAGGAACCTGTAAGTTTAATGCGTTAATCTGCAATCGTATAATGGTCAAATTGCTTTCGGAGTTTGTTAGAATTTCTTCAGAAATTGCCACAATTTTTCACAGTTTTTTTCTTTTTTCTCTTTTCTTCCGACACAAAAAAATCTTCAACCCTGACTGGAACATCCGTCCAGGAAAAATAATTCATAACTAGAGAATTTACTTATATACAAAACGTAAAAATGATTCTATATTATCATAGGTTCTATTTTATTTCAGTTGCATCGTTCATTAGAACCATTTTACGTTCTGATCATTTCTTCTAGAAAATGTCTCCCATGAATTTTTGTCCTAATAATGAGTACCCGTTGGCTAAAAATTGCGCTTTCTTTCTTGAAAACCGGAGATTATTTCTTCATAGCACGGAATTCTAGTTATTACCAGTTATATGAAAGATAGTTACGAGTCAAGTGGTGTTAAGGGATTAAGTAAAAAAGGGCTATGACTAAAAGGTCGTGTGTTTCTCTAACAATCGCACCAGTTAGCGGGCGCCTTTGATGTTTCGTGATCGGTACCTGTTCCATGGTCGTTAAAACGTAGTAATTACCAGTCTTCTGTAGCCATAATGACATCCAAGCTGATGTCTTCAGAACAGTGTCAAAATCCAAACACGTCAATTGCACGCAAGACACGCGTTGTGACACAAAACATGTTTATAAAGAAAACCATTTTTTTGTGTGTGTGAAAAGTCCACAAATTCAAGTTTTGCTATTCTTTGAAAACCTACATCCAATTTTTACGTAGCAATAAATGTTAGTGAAGATGTATTTTACGGCATTGTGACGGAAAGAAAATGATTTAAAAAAGCCACTTCACAGCTGTGACATATGAATGGTTTTTCCCTGGATCAATGAAGTTACCGACCAATCAAATAACAGAACGCTAACACAACGAATTGCTGTGTAAATTGTTCTGGGTCTGTTGAGTAACTGACGATGTATGAAATATTATTTTGCTGAAACGTTTCTTTATAGAAACGTCAGTTATAGAGCCTCGAATTAACTCAATAAGGAGAATATAAAAGGAGAACAGAAAAAATGAATACCTGTGATACCTGTGTTAAAGAAGGGAAAAAAAACCCGGAAAAAAAAAACCGAAAAAAAAAAAAAAAAAACCACACAAAAAGTATCAGCATTTTACAGCTACCTTTGTATTCATCTTTTTGTGAAATTTCACGATTAAATCATTAAAAAAATTGGTGTATAGCTTTAATTTGCATGGAATATTTGAACTGTCTTTTCTTGTTTTCATTGCAGCCGACTATTTCCAAATTCAAAGTGAAATATCCCAATAACAAACTAAGTTGGGATATTTCTCCATTTTAACTGGTAATTATCTTCCCAAACCGACAATGATTTCCATGTTTAAATCGCTCTTTGTTAAACGATTCTATTTCATTCCTTTGTAATATTTTTGTTTTTCAAAGATCGGCCGGTCGGTAATTTGAAAACTGTCGGGATTCAAACCGAGCAAGTTTACATAACAAAATGCCGGCGAGTCATGCAATGTAGATTTGAAATTTCTGTGGCTTTTCGGTTACCGCAATTCAATTTCCCAAATGAAAAGAAATTAAGTTCTTTCACACTTTCAAATTCAAAACCATTCCTTGTTGTTAAAGGCGACTTCAACTCTTTTGCGCACTGGAGCATAAAAAGTCTTTTATAGCAATAAAGTTTATTTTTACTTTTCGAATGGATTTATCATTTCTTTCCAGTAATTCGAACAGAGAGAGATTTTTCTTTTCCTTTCTAAAGTCGGTTTATCTTTGATGAATTATTAACCCGTTCGAACCGTGCTATTACTCTGTGATGTTCCTTTAAGTCGGTAACTTCAAACGCCAGGAAAAAAGACGCCGTTGAATCGTTAAGTTGATAGCTTTTCAAGTAGTTCCAACGGGAACGAAACACGATGAATAATCATTGTATTATTTTAAGTCGGTGTCTTTTGGCTGATCCGAAAGCTGTGGATGCTTTGTCAAAGAGTTTTGAAGTAACAGCGACAAGAAACATTTTGCCTTCCCAGTATTTTATGAAATATTTTATTTCCGTTTCAACATTTTTTTCTTTGCCTCCGGGAAAAAGATATCATTTCCGTGCAAACGGTTCAAGATGGTATTGTTTATAAACTGAAGTTTAAATTGCGCTCAAAAACCTCTACAAATTAGGTCTTGTGGGATCAGAACAAACGGTAAAGAATGAAAGACATTAATTCTTATAAAATGACTTTGCAAAAAAGGAAGAAGAAAAAATAATAAAACTATTTCCACCAGTTTGATTGATTTCCAGGCAAAATCCCAAAGAAATGTTTACTTTTTCTTTTCAATTCTTTTTCTTCTTCTTTTTTCTGTTTCCTTTTATTTTGTAAAAAAAATTCGGACTCACAAACTCAAAGCATTTCTCTACGTGACCTCAGAACCCATTAATCCTCCAAACTTGTCAAAATACCATCTCAATATCGGCTCATTCCAATTTCAACTGAATTTCACGCCACCTTCGTATTTTAAACCCCCTGTGTGCGTCCATTGGATAACCGCTCGAACACTTATCGATTTGTGGATTGGAAATTCCCGAGAAAAAAGTCTAGTCGGTGAAATGGCCTCAGACGTGACATTGAGCTAAGCCATATAAATTCTGACCATTGTTCGCCTTGTCGGCTCTTCAGGTTCAAAAGACGCTTTTAATTGACGAAGAAGACTATCTCAAAATAGCTAGTTTTAAGCCCCATTGTCGGAAGTAGGTAATTATAGCTCTAAAGTGGAGTTTCTGGAGTTGACTCTATGCTAACTAGGTTTTCTTGGGAAGAAAGCAAGAATACCGCCACTTGGAAACTTTACGCTTCAACTTTTTGGATTTCAATTATTTTATTTTTCATATTGCTATAAACTCGATTAAATAATTAAACTAATGTCATTTATATTTCTTTATTACTTTGCCGATTTCATTCATTCCTCATAGGGACCAATCAAATAACAGTATTATAACTGAATTACCCTGTTGCCATGGAAACAGGAAGTAGACGCCAGATAGTAAAATATATATAATCGAAAAAATAAACCTGTTGAAAATGCTTTAGCGTAATCGCATATCTCCCGAAAAAATCGTTCACGTGTAACTTTGCAATGAAATCTATCCATGATCAAGTGTTCTTATCTCTGGAAAGCCATTCAAATGAACAATTCGTGAACGCAACTTTCGTACTAAACCTTTAAAGTGTTCGTACAAAAAAAATTTCGTAACGCTTTGCGTCCTGAAACCCATTCAAGAGATCGATCCTAAAAACAAGTGTTTGTTATTGAAGGAAAATAAAAACACATCCAGAATTTCTTTGTTCATTGTTGTGCCAAAGAGAGTTGATCCTTTTATTCGACCCCCGAAAAAGTGTTTTGTTTCGAAGAACGTTTGAAAACTACATGAGTCTCCAAAACTCTTCTGATCTTTCCGCAAAGGGAAAGTTATTCAAGTGATCGTTGCTTTACGAATATAATAACAGCTCTCCCACTGCTGTGAGTAGATTTTCAACAAATCACCGACAAAGGTTGTTTTGATCAATGTTCTCGAATACACTCAATTCGTGCCACCATAGAACACTTGATCGTATCATATCATGATAACTCGTTTGCCCTTAACGATGCCCCACTCACCGTTTTACTCGATATCATATTAATTAAATAGTTTGCACTGGTTATCGACCTCTAGATAGGGAGGCCCACGCAGCATTCTTGATCGTTTGTTCTAAATAGCAATTAGAAGCTTTTTGCGTCACTTCCTGTGCACCCTTTGTTTATGTCTGTATCTTGGGAACTCATCGTTTTAGAAGTAGTTTCTCTTCAGTTATAACGATAAAAGAACCAGAATACCCTAATGCATGTTCTAATGCAGACATGTCTTGACCAATGTTTCTTTTTTAAGTGGAGTTATGTTTCAGTTGAGTTCCCCTTTAAATGTTGACTAACCCACCTATGTATAGTCGATCACACAGTTCGGTGATTAACTACACTGTGGCCTTCGTGGGGGATTGAACGTTTCAGTAATCAAATGTTTCGCTGGGATTCTTATGTCGGTCGATTTGAATTGAAGCCCATTAAAGAGCTCAAACGATTCCCCACAAATCGCAAGAAGGCTAGCCATAGATTGTTGTTAATACTTTACAGCGTTTGTGGGAGCTTTCAACACAAAACTGAAATTGTTCTTTTTTACATTTTTTGGTTAAGTACATTTAACCTCATGATGATTTTGAAATGGAATTTTATTTGACATCCTGGTTTTGACTGAATTGTGTACTGTGAGCTGTTTAGTAGTTTGCATTTGCTTGCTTTCGTAGATAATAGCGAGACGGCAGCCAGTTGTTATTTTCTTGTATTATCTCATTCCCACATAGGAAGGCCCATTTCCACAGCTAAACCTCCCAAAACGCTTCCACTAACATTGCAGATAACACTTGTATAGACCCATCTGCAGTACAACCTTTGCGGTTATTTATGGCGTCGTTCATTTATTGCCCAGACGCGCTGGGGAAAAAGTCGACGCCCTTAATAGTTAGCGGCATTATAATATTAGTGGTAATAGCTTTGGCTTAGCGTGTGAGTGATGAGCTTAACAAAATCTGTTTTGGCGGCTCCCTTAGGCGTCCTGTCACAGCTAGTACACGTTTGGTTATGCACGTTAGGACGCCTGACTGTTTCCGTCGTTTGTCTCTTCAAGTAGTCGGCGCGTTTTGAAGACTTTCCTTTTCAGCTTCAAATCACTCGAGTCTGTTTAGGTTGAAAATGAATCGCGGGACGACAAAGTGCGATGATGAGATCTTATTGATTATTTGTAATGACTTCTCGCTTCCTTTCCAAAAGTGGAGTCTGTCTAAGCACTGTTTGGTCATAGACCCATTAGCGCTCCCTAGGTTTGAATAATTTCACTTTTTTAACCTTGAATTAAGACCAATCAGCCTTTCAGATAACCCTTCTCCGGTTTAAATCATCTTTGGTCAGCTACCGGCAAGCTTTGCCAGGCGTCGGTGTGCCATTGGGGATGGGAGGGTAAAGTGGTTTGTATAGCATACCCAAATACCAAGCTAGGAAAGCTATTGCTATCCGCTCAAGGCTGGGGTAGGGAGTTTTTGTCCGAACGTCGGGTATTATAAGCTTAAGCTTGTCCTAGTAGAGCAAACTGATTTTGAGAGGGAGGGGTGGGGAGTATCCCAAATAAGGAGACAATGGTACCATTATCTCACGAAACGAAAGTAAACAGCCTGCGTAGCGGCTCTACGAAGGGATTTCGAGGGGGAGGGGAGAGGAAGGATACCCCTCCCCTCTCCTCCCGATCCCTTGGAGGGTGGTTACACAGGCTATTTCAAACAGTGAGGAGTACGGTTACAAAGGAATACATTTAGTTGAAAGCACTAGTTTAATCATGTTTAATAATTTTAAATGATGCTTTATCGTCTTTTTATTGTAAGTTTACTTGATTGGATTATTTTTTCCCTTTTTCCAGGCACAAAGTGACGAAGAACAAGACAAGATTGCCCTTCTTCAGCTCGCCCTTGCGAGAAATTTAGCCCGTGCCATATTGAAGGAGGGGCAGAGTATTACTCAGTTATCATAAAAACCTTGAATACCAGGCAGAACCGCTGACAACAAGGTCTTATCTGTAAGTCAGGTAGCTGGATAACTGCAGGTAGTTACTATAATCACATGCCTTGTAGAGTGCAAACGTGCAAGTAAATCCCCTGTCAGAAAATTTGTTGATTACTCGGGCTGCAAAAGTCCTGGTAAAAACTTTAGCTTATTTACTCGGGTTAAACACCAAGTGTTACTCGGACACATACTTAATGCGGGATTGGCAGGAGAAGAGAACAAAAATGTTTTGAGGCAGAAATCAGGTAGTATGTTCGCAAACTTTTTATCATCAAATCGTTTGTAAAGTTAAATATTCTCGTGTATTCTTGGTTCTTGTTTGTTCTTTGTCTGCATGTTCTCGTTGTTTTTTCATTCAATAGAAACGGTTTACTTGTTTACTTTGGCAGTTTGTACTGAAGACATACTGAGAAACTTTTGTGACACTACAGATCATCGAAGGGTTACCGTCTTAGCACGTAGTCGGGATGACAGGGTAGACTACTTGTAATTTATGTTTGAAGACTGAAACGGATTTTTCTGACTGGTTTCTCGATTGGTTTGTCGTAAGAACAGCTTTCTCGTCCCTTTGTGTACCGCAAAGAGAGCAGGTGGGCGTGTACCACGCACGTGCTCACGAACGAAAACAAACAACGAAACAAATAAACGAAACAAAGCATAATAAAACATAACAGGACCAAGCAAGAAAAAAAGACTGTAGGTTGGAAGGCTTGCGAAGCTTTCATTCATAAACCGAGAAATATGCTCGACATCCTCTGGTGATATTGAGAAGTTGCCAGCTCTTTTCTTCTCAACAGGAAAGTTCCATACCTCGGGGCACAAACAACATTGAATACATTGTATGCCAACTATGTAGTTACCTTTGCACTCTCTATAGAAATCTCCTTTGATATCAGTCAAATTTAGTAATTTCCACTTTGCTGGGGTCTTGAGGATCACCACGCAGGTTCCAACTGGTCATTTTTCGACTATAAAGTAATCTGAGTAGACTCTTGAGTATTACTTTTCTTTTTTATTACTTCTACTCCGAATTATTGTTATGATCACTTTTCCTGGACTCCTGGGGAGAACGCCGAACACGTCTGACATTTTCGTTCAACAGAGATATAAAAATTTTAGAGTTTACTGTGCTCTCTTGGAAGATGGACACCTAAGGGCCCGTTTTCATGAAGACGAGTTGTTCCTGGTAGCCGAGAGAACTCTTTCGTTTCGTGTCTCCAAGGGAAAAGAAAACTAAAGAGTTATCCCTGCTACCAGGGACAGCTCGCCTTCATGTGAATGTATTAGTTTCCCCATGCAGAAACCAGAATAAATCATGGTTTAGGGACATGATCTTAGTTTTAAGTTCCTTCAACACGAGTCAAATTTTCTATGACAATATTTTCGATTACAAATGTTTTTTTTTTTCATACACACGACCATAAAAATTGTCATAAGACCAATTTACACGATACAATTTTTGCTTACAACTTGTCGCATGCAACAACCCTACAACTTGCTTACAACTGTTGTAAGGTTTTAAAACATGTTTTAAAATCCTACCAGCTTTTGTTCTTGTCGCACGCAATGGTTGTAAACAAGTTGTAGGGTTGTTGCATGCGGCAAGTTGTAATAAGCAAAAATTGTATCGTGTAAATTGACCTATAGAAAATTTATCAAAGAAAATTAACTCATATGGAAGAGTTTTTATGTAAACGAGCTCTTAGGAGGCAAACTGTCTGGTATCAATTGAAAGGTGTTCTTTCGTGTACCGAAACTATTATTTTCTTTGGAGTTCTTTTGTTTTTCTCAGATACACGGAAAAATTGGCTGATTTAATTAAACATAAGTTAGATCTTGGACTCCAGAGTTATTTGGTTGAGTTCTCAATTGTCTGTTTGCAGTAGACATCATATCTGTTCTCGTACAATTTTTTTTCTCAGCTGAATGACAAATTTTCAATAGAATACTGTATGGTTGGGAGCACATGAAGGGCAGTGTTTGCCCGTCATTTGAAGCTAGATAATGAGATTCAAGGGCTTTTATCAGCTGATTGAAAACAAGCAATAGGAGGCATTTAGAGATTGGAATTCAGTATTTACAATACAGTATTTCTTGAAATTGCTTCGAGATTTGAGTTTCTCAGTTGCATTCCTAAGAATGTTTGTAGTGTTACACTGTACTTGCAGTGGAAAAGATTACACAGTCAGAGGAGGGCAGAGTTTGGCTCTTGTTGATATACTTCACCGAACTCACTAGTTACCCATCCCTAACGGACCAACGATAACACAATACGAATGGATCTAGGTATATTTTTGTTGGTGTTTAAAAGATCTTTAAGTATAACTTTCAACGTTTCTGTAGCTTCGCTTCAAGTGACCAAACACTATTTAAGTATATGTAAAATCGTAGACACTGAAGTAAAGACCACGCCCAGTCGCTAATACCCAAGGACACTGAACATTTAAACGCTTAATTTTATATAGTTGTTCTGCTTTCATTTGAGATCAAGAGAGCTTTAAGCAGCTTGTTTTCTTGACCCTTTGCTCGGTTTGGGAATTTGGGTGGTCTCGTGATATCGATTCCTTCTTTGCTCCTGCTGGTAAGAACTCATCAAATGGAGACGATCCTTTGGCTTTGCCAGTATGCGGCACTGATGGTCTACATGACGGGGGGTGGGACACTTAAGTGTTTTGCCATGAGGTTGTATGTTGAAGGATTTCACAGGGAGTTTCTTGCCATTTTCCTTTCGCGCGCGAGATCAATAAAATGGCGGGTATTGAGGTCCTTAAATAGGGGGGGGGGGGGTCTAAAGTCGGTTTATTTTCCCAGCTAACTATCTAAATCTCTAGTCGCTTTTGAGAAGAAGTCGGAATATCGTTTTCTTTTTTATAACATGCAGCTACATTTACTGTACAGGGCATTTTCGCCGCCAATTTTTGCGCTTTTTTTGAAGGTCGTGCATGCATGTTTATCCTGCGTTGAAGCCGAACAAAACCTCGGTTCATCTATGCATATTCTGTTACACGTCATTCTTGTGATTTCGCGAAAAATTGGAATTAAGAGAGAGAATATTTGTTGAAATATCACTGTCATACTTATGGTCCAAATAATATCGCATGTCAACGTTTAGAAAACTGAGGGTTGGGTTGATGTCCCTTGTCGCGTAGACCCCTTTTAAGCCTCAGTATTTGGTACTATATCATGTAGACACAGTAAACCCTTTTAGGCCACGGTATTTGGTGCTATATGTAGATACAGTAATCGCACTTGACCGAAGGTCTGTCTAACAATAGACTGGGGATATTCAGTGTCATTTTAAGGAGGGTGAGCTTAGAATAGAAGCCTCTCCATGAATAATCCCTTAACGGTCAATTGCAAGGTGGTTATTACAGAGGATAATGCGAGAGTAGATCCTTTGTTCTCAAAATCAGAGAGGATCATTCTGAAAAATGTATGGATAAACCGTCCTTTGGAGCGTTGAAAAACTGTTTTTGAGAGGTGGTCGTTATCGAGAGGTGGAGGTTGTGGAGAGGTAGTCCTCGTAGAGATGATATCCTTGAAACAAGATGGCTTCGAAGATTGGTGTAGTTATTGACTGAGGTGGTCCCTCCAGGCAGAAGATGGACGTTGTTGATATTTTGACAGTTAGCTACCGTAGAGTAGCAGCTGCTGTATAGACAGGTGGTTGCACAAGTGCCCTGAGGATGTGTTGTTGCCATTGTAGAGGGGCGTGGTGTATCTCTACAGTATTAGTAGCTTCCATACACTGCTATCTTTACGATAACCACCTTTCTACGTGGCCACCCTTTTCTAAAGTGGCAACATCTCAGCTACACTGGCCACCTCTGGCTCTACAATGCATGACCAACTCTGCACAATGACCACCTCTGTGCAATGACCACCTCTGTACATTGACTACCTTTGGCTCTACAATGACCTTTGTACAATGACCACCTTTGTACAATGACCACACCCCTATACAGCCACCAATAATGTACATACATTGACCAACATGCAATTTTGTTAGTTGGTATCTTACTGAAAACCACTGTATAAAAGTCATTCAGTCTCAAGGACGATTCTTTACCAAGACATGCACTCGGGCTAGATTATCTGATCTGGTCATAGGATCAGTTTTATAAGGTCTTTGTATTTGTTAAAGTTTATTAAATAATTTCCACTTCATTGTGTTCTAATAACTTTATTGGTTCACTCAAAACTGCTTACTATTTATTTACACTCGGAAATTAGATATAAATACAAATTAAGGTGGTGTCTTTCTACACCCATCAGAAATTATTTGAATTTGTTAAGGCGTGGCCATCCTTGCTGGTATGTAGCCGGTGACATGGCTGGTAAAAAGTGTTGAAGCATTTGATGGTATCTTTTGTTACAATTCTTTGATATTTTAAAGAGAAGATCGATTCCGCAAGTCAACTTCGTTGTATAAAGAGCATTACATCTTGATGTTTGATATTTGAAACGAAAGTTTTATCCGGACAAGACATGGTTTTTGTTGATAAAATAACGAAACAACTCGAATAAAAGTTCTGACACCAATGTGCATGTAAATCATCAGGA